>JPKZ01003266.1:433750-455588 GCA_000803305.1 Toxocara canis | reverse complement strand
GGTCGCACTGATCATTACATTATTTTCATCTGATTGTGACTTTCGAGTATGACAAAGAGCGAATAAACAGCAATATGTTAGCGGCGAGAACGAAATATTACCTCACGCAGTGAGCGTTTTCTACTATTGGAGCGCTGATGGAGACTATCATGAGGGGACACTCGCCGGTTAGAATAGAGTGACGATGATCTGCCAGTTACTGATTCAGAAGGCGCCAGCGCCGTTTTTTCCTCGAGTTTCTGAATCATGCACATTGCGTTTATTAAAAACTTTTCCCGTGCGCTTCCCCAGAAAACCAAATGAATGTTTTCGCTTTCGTCACATACGGCCCTTCCCTTTAATCTAATCGATTGTCAGCCTGCACGTCTCAAAGATCTATCGGAAAAAGTGGGGAAGCGCTTCAGAGAAGCTGGAGCCAACACGGTTTTCAAAATTAATTAAATCAGATCAACCGGCCGTATAAATGCTCGAAAATAACGAAGCATGCCATAGCTCATCCATACGTGCAGCATCCCGGCTAGTCCAGAAATACTGTACCGAAAGTTCGCTTCTCCTATACGTTTTGTGGCTAACCACTTGAGAAATGAAAGTGCTTTTTCAAGGGTCTGTAGCCCCCTAAAACTCATAAATCGTCATGAAATCGTGCATGAGAGGTCAGCCTTATGAGTCGTTAGTGATTTCTGAGCTGCAAACAAAAAGAGACATATACTTGCACGCATGTATGCATTGTAGGTACAAAAACGACCTCGCCGTGATGCACTCTGCAAATGCAAATTTGCGGAAGTCGATCAGAACGAATGTACCCTTCATGCTACCGCAGACCGTAAGCCTATAAATCGCTTTCGCCTCGTTTGAATTCACAGGAAAAAATATTGAAATCGTCGCAGCTTAAGCATTCTTACTTCGAGCACTCCTTTTAGGTTTTCTGCTGATTTGAGCTTCTTTGACGTTTCGGGCAAATCCACCGATGTCTCCTTCCGATCCTCTTTTGATTTTCCCTCGTCACAAAGGTCGCTGCTTCCCTTCTTACCGCTATCAACCCTCCTCATCTTTTCGCCCTCATTTTGCGCCTTGTTCCCGAACCGTTTGTCCGAATCGGCATCCGGTAATCTTGCAGTATTGAATCTGTCCCAGTAGTACTGGCTTGGTGGAGTCATGCCGGGTGGTAGAGCTACGTAGGGCGGGTGTGGTGTTTCTGCAATTTTATCTTCCTAGTTATTTCTGCATCTCACCACAAACATTGGGTGGCTGCCTTTCTTTCTTTTTTGAATCATCGAGTCTTCCTTTCTCATACTTATATTTTTTTTCGACTAAGGAGTGTTTCATCGTCGAATGAGTAAATAAACTTGGTGCGTTCTTTCGCTCGTAAAGGTGACAAACTGTGGTCACTGACGAATGATTTACTTGGGCGATATGGGCATTCTCGATCGCCATACATCGATAATAATGTTGATGATAATGATTGTCATATCTTAATCACAGTAGAAGATTTGTTTGCGACGTTTTGATAATCATGTCATCATCGTTGGTAAGTCGGGCTGTTTTTTTTTCTTGTGATAATCACGTAGTAACCGAATAGTCGAAATACTTTTTCGACTGTATTTGTGCTATCCACTAACATAATCTGTATTTTGCGATTGTTGATGAAGTATTCACTGTACAGCGTACACAGGAAGCATTCTACGAGTGCTATAAGATGCTGGCGCTTTCAACGCACACTTTGTTGATTGCCGAAAATTTCATTGGTGCAGAGTTCATTTTCAAAATATGGAAATGCGACTGCAAACTGAATGCGCTGACAAAAAATATGAATTATTTCAAGCTTCGTCCTCATCGGCTAAATTGCGCACTCAAAGTTAGCGCTCCAGTTGAGCGTTTGAACTTTTTTTTTTGGAATTTTTTGGCAACAAACAGAGGTACATATAAACTACAAAACCGCCAGTCGACCACTGCATGTGTGCTTTGTGCTTATTTCGTCCTTCTCAAATTGCGCTAGTCATGGACTGTTCTTCGGGAAGGCATTTGGGATTGAAGCTATCAAAGCATAATGGATCTGAGCGAAACTAGCCGCAATCCTTAGATGGTGCCCTGGTGAGCAATTGTATTTCGAGTTGCTTCTTTCTGAATGCCTCAAGACGTCGATTTTCTTCTTCTTCTCTTCTTCGCCTTTGGTCGATATCCAGCCGCCTACTGTAGTTGCGTTACGTTAATACCTTAGTGCTACATATTCGCTACACTAAACAAGGTTTCAGCCATCTGCCGATGACTAGATTTGCGGCCAAGAAATAGAATACATGTTATACTCTAATGTTAAGGTAAATTGTAATTATATATATATACACAATGTTTTTTTAATGCTGTATTTAATGCAGTGAGTTTATGAAATGCGTGTTTATTACTCAGACCCTCCCACATATATGCGCTGTACACAAACATCATGTTATAACATCAAACATGGCGTTTGCCTCATCACGGTGCCAGCCATCAGCGATAAATCTTGCAATACATCTGAGGCGAATAAGGGACACTCATTTAACTGTGGAAATGCGAATACATCAGAATGTCTTAGTCAAGTCCTTTACTGAATTGGAGAATTTTAGAGGATGTAACACTTTATTGTCTGACCAGCCAGAAATTTTTTGACGTTTTAAGAATGAATTTGGATTTTGGCTGTAAGAAAAACCTTAAAACACACAATTACTAATAAACCAGAAGTGGTTCTCGCGTCTGTTAACAAAAAATGACTCTGAAATAAAGGCTTCTCGTCGACGAGCCTATTTTTGACTTTCGGAGAACGGATGCCTTGAACACTATCAATACTTTGAAAACGGTCGGTTTTAGAAATTCAAAATATGGGACGGAAATGGTACCTCGCTTTCCATTTGTAATATAAACGAGTGAACACAATAGCTAGACAACCGCATAGGCTAATCAAGATAATAAAAATGAAGAACACGATTATCATCCATAGCAATGACGAAGTGGGTATGCAACATCCTCAACGAGTATATCATTATTTGCATTTTGGCCAATTAGCTCTGTTTGAAACTGAGAGCATTATTGAATATTTCCTTAAAAACTTTTTCTCTAAGAGGTCCGACTGAGAACTTTTTTTTGTTAAATAAAGTTTCCAACCTTTTTCAAAATTTTTTGGTCCCCCTGATTCTTCCAAATAACTGCAAAGCTTTAATTAGTTCATTAAATATTTATTCGGCAAAGCAAAATAAACAAACACTTTTACAAATAAAATCTCAAAATGCAGAGCTATGAATGCTACGAAAGATTACCGTTGCTGTGATAGGAGAATACAGAAAGATAATAGATTCTCAGTTAAAACGGTCACGCATGTATATCAGTTAGGAGAGGCGAGGAGATGATTTATGGGATCTGCGCTGTACAATGGATTTCTCAATGGATCTGCACTGTACAATGAAAATATTCTCAGTAATGAGAGAACTGTTCGGGGAACATACATCCAGTGATTAGTAACAGTTTGCAAATGAGTTTTAAGTTCAGTTGCCACTTCGACCCTCATGGAGTTTCGTCGAATGAATACGTTTGCTATGAGAGCAGCTACGAGAGGTGTAGATTTTGTGCTTAATTATTGCTGAAATATTTTTGGCATCTCTCATATCTTTTCTAATTTGAGACTCGTGAACTCTTATGAAAACTTATTAACTTTACTACTCTTTCGATCCGCTAATTCCTCCACAATATTTCGAGTAGGGGATTTTATATAGTTTCGTCTGAAAAGTATCACGGTAAAAAAGTTGAAGTATTGTAATGCAGTTGGTAAGACTCACCTTTAAGGAAGCTGTTCAGCCTCTTATAATAAGTAACTTGTCTGAAAAAGCTTACTGCCAAAACTCTTGTTTCGCGCAGTTAACTGAATGGTTTCGTGAAACTGACATTTTTAAACGGCTCCTTTATCATTTCTAAAAATGTTTTTAAGTCGATGCATTATAGGCAAAATTATAATAGAGAATTCGATTGGTGACCATGCAGTTTCGTTTTGCATCCAGAACTGAAATGTGGGCTCTTGGCCTTTTATTAATCAACAATGACACTTCCTTTAACAAAAACAGTGATGTTTTTTTGCAAACAAGCATATTTGTTTTAAAATACTTCATAAGATGGGCTTTCGATAAATCGTGAAGGGTTGCAGCGAAGCTTTCACATGAATTTCGAAGCGATTTTCACAACAACATTAAGTGTAACACACCTCTTTGACATCATTGTTTTATGTGAGCCAAGTTTTCGATACGCTGAAAATCCTCAAATTATCTTAGCAGATTTTTGTATGCACAAAATTTTCGTGCCGAAAAAACTCTCTGCTGCCATTTTTTTTTTTGAAATCAAGACGCTTAATATGTAAGCAGTGCTTTAACAGCCTTTTTTTCCGGAGGTCTTCGTACTTAAAACACTTCACTGCGTTTCCACGATGCACAGTGCTTTGTGTGCTTAAAACACTGCACAGAATCCTCGCTATCATCAGGGTGGTATTTAACTCACAGGTTTATATGAAGTTATAAGTTCATTTTCTCACAGGTGTGTATGAAGTTAGTTTATTTCAAAAAGTAAACAACAGTTTTATTTATGTCAAAAAGCAAACAACCTTTCTGAGCGTTTTCCCTGCTATTCTTGTTCCATTTTGCGACATCTCATTCCGCTGTCCCGTGGAACAAAACAGGGCAATCAATATAGGAATGGTTAACATTGACTGATTTCAAACATGCATCACCCTTTTTTGGGACCACCTTATGGTCCCAAAAACGATTCCTAAAACGGATCACCGGTCTCCCCTACCATCGGATTTCCGTGATCATCGATCCGATCGGTTGAAGAAATATTGGAAAATAGTTATTCGTTTCTGACAGCTTTGCTCAACAAGCGTAAAAGATGTGCTTCAAATTCTTTGAATTTGATGTTTCAGCTCATAAAACCGTTTCAAAGGTGAGAGACGATTGTTGTTCGGAAAATTTTTATATACAATGTTATTTAAATAAAGTGCACTTATGAGTTCTTATAATTTTTACAAATTCTCTGGAACATTGCATTTCTAAATTATACTTCTAATTTTGCATTCTGGTGCTTATAAATTGTACTTATAAATTCT
This sequence comes from Toxocara canis, assembly GCA_000803305.1. Taxonomy (NCBI): domain Eukaryota; kingdom Metazoa; phylum Nematoda; class Chromadorea; order Rhabditida; family Toxocaridae; genus Toxocara; species Toxocara canis. Next base: position 450,472 of record JPKZ01003266.1, on the reverse strand, counting down.
CTGGAGCAGGCCTATTGCTTTACAAACGGATTTATGAGCCACAAAAGTAAGCATTAAAAAATTCAAAACACGATTAAGATCTTTGCGGTCACTTTATCGCATCTGTGAGGAGCAACCACAGCTAAGCAGCAACCGATCAAACTAGTTACCCTTTTACTTGGGAGAAGCGATGGATACGACAACAAAAACAGAAACAAGCCGCCTAAAGCGGACGGTAGAATGAAAAATGAACGCAAAGTGAGCGATCATGCGACAGAGAAAAGGATTTTACCAATTTTCATCATATTCGCAAATGCATCGAATCGTTCGCGATATGTAAATTGCAGATTAAATAACTGAATAAATAAATAAAAATAACTACATAAACAAAACTGCGTCGACCACTTCATAATAAATCAAATTTTATCATGATTCGTTTCGACGAACCTGCACGCACCTTTCAAATGAGCTTAACAGAGTAAAACAGGAAAATTACACCTGTGAGAACAGGAGTGTGCTTTTACGTAGTATAAATTTACGGCATGGTTGGAGCGCCTGGAGGAAAAACTGCTTACCCGTATCGATGCAGACAGGTGAGAAACGCTAAGAAATCCCAAATCAAATTTGCAAACACACCGCTCCGAACGATTTCTGAAGTGACAAAGTGCTACAAATAAAACGTTGAACAAATCGTAGACGGTTGATCACATGCAAGTGTCACTTCTTGCAAACAATATTTTGCACCCATCTAAAAGGGTATAGTTAGGACCAGTACGAATATCCGTTGCTGCGACTTCGCAGTGTTTTTTTAGGCACCGAGATTCCACTTCACTATGGATAAAAATACACTTAGATGTTGCAGAGGACGTATTTGAATACTCAAATGTACATCACTTCATCCGAAATCTTTCCTTTACAAAAATGAAGAATATTTGGCGTCTGTATTGTTTAAAATGCAACTTGAATAATTTTCAGGTCCAGAGCAGAGGTGCAAAAGTTTGGCGCAAAGTATGGCAAATTTTGAACCGTCAGCGAGATATTTTATATCTCTAATTTGCATACATCATACAGATGCTAATGTCTTGGATAAAAAATTATCCATCGATCGGTACTCAAACACAACAAGTATCGAACATTCTTACAAAGGAGGAAAACAATCTGCTCATCCAAACGTTTATAACATCCAGCATACTTTGAGATTAATCAATCATAAGCTTCCTCAAGTCTTTCAGCAGTTTTTTTTTTGCATATTCGCACTGCTGAAATCAACTCGAAATTCTTCCGCTAGCTGAAAACATTCCACTTTCAGGTGAAGGGTTCTTCGTTTTAAAGTTGCTATGTGTATAAAGTTTAATTAGAGCGCGTAAAATTTAATTGTTGCATATAGAGAAATTATATTAGATCAGATACAGCATAAACACAACAGTGTAAATGACTAATATATTTTTATACATTTCTTGTACATTTAGATACAGAAACTAGTCCTCCTGATAATGCAGTGGAGAGCGGTATCAGCAGTAATCCACCTGTAGGGGGGAGGGAGGCAGGGAAGGGGGTGAAGAATAGCAATGGCGAGCGCGCTAAAACACGCTTACAGTAAAACACTGATGTGTTATATCGGCTGCCATAACAGCCAAGGTACCGACTGCAGCGATAACAATACAATGAAAATTTAGTGGCTTTGTTTCGGGCTAGCCAACCTCAAAGTCACCAGTAACAAACTGTACAAGGCATCTTAGTGGATGCTTAAAGTTTCATATGATTCCAGAAATAATCAACGCTCTATTGTAATTCTGCACAAAAACATTGCCACTTCATATCTGACATCAGAAGCATATTGCCGGTTTTCCGAATTTATGACTGCGCCAGTTATTACTATATATATATAATATTTTGATATATGAAGTCGATATATAAATAATATTAGCCAGTCGATATTTGAATATAGGTGAACGCTGAATGGACTTTTGTTAGGATTTGGGTCTACCTAGGTACCTGGAACAGGCATAACAATACAGGTACAACACCGTGCATTCCAGTCACAACAAGCTGTAGCGCCAAAGCCTGTCGTATAGCAATGAAGTACATAACATTAAAAGAAGAAACATGAGATTTTTCCGATCGTTCAATACAACTATGAAAGTTCCTCACACAGATCAAGCATAGGCGACGCAGTAGATTGAACATTGCGCTATCGGCCGCTGTGATGAGGTGATTAGTCAACATGAATATTCCAGAGGTCAGCTATCGTAAATCCAGGTTTCAGCCGTTCGATTGCGACGCCAAGTTCTTCCGAATATACGGGTGGTCGAGCCTCTTCACTGGTGATTCCGTCCGAAAAATATGCCTGCAAGTGCATCAACTTGCACATAGCATGATCGTAATAAATAAGCCTACTCTAATAAATCTCTAAGCCTCAAAAAGGCTCGAAGAACAACGGTCTTGTATCCCTTTACAAATTTTATGTGCTGTAGTGAAACTGCACTCACGAAAAGTATTGCAGGAAGGTCGTGTCGGTGGTGCCTGTTTATATGAGGGGTTATGTCCGTCCTGTCCTGTAGCTTCGGCTTGGAAACCGCTAAATCTAGGCCTGTGAAGTTTGGCAGATATTCTTGACACATGGGACGACCTTTCTACGATTTCCGACCTGATCCATCCGATTCCAAAGCAGGTATGGGCGCTTGGAATCAAGATTCTGCATAACCAATATCTATTTAACAGCCGATCGCATCGTAGGTTATTTAGAAAAACGATGAATTTTTTGCAGAAGATTCTAACGAGCGACCGGTTCCTCCTGATGCATTATTAAACAGAATTCACTGTTTGCACAAATCGGCTGGTTCATCAGTTCGGCGGAATTGTAAAGCGCATTGGCTTCAACGCTTCTCGCCCTATTTATTCTAAAGCAAAACATTCTGAGCTAGTTTCCACATCGTTTTTGAGCTGGCTCAATAGAATTGGAAGCAACGTTTCTAAAGATCGGCAGCAAAAAACTGGTCAAATGTCTCATATTGTTAGCCGATAGCTTTTGGGGTTACTTTGCTTATGTCTAACGGCATCGCTTAAGATGGACTAGCTCATCGCCCGCCTAATGTTAACAAACATATGAAGGGCAAAACTGAAACAATACTGCAAAAGCGTCGGCTCTAAGCGGTCGCTCGTCGAGCTCAACGTCCTCTTCAACTGGCTCCACTGTTTCGCCAACCGCTTGAGGGGTGCCCTAAAATCAGTGGCTATGATCACATAAGTTGACGTTGATGGTTCGGATCATGTTCGTAAGACCAATTCTTAATGCCATGTCGAATATGCCACTGCGCGTCCACAAAATCGATTTGCCTAGCGACATGATCTGAACCATCAACGTCAACTTACGTGATCAAAAATCAACGTTCTCTGGAGCGGGTGGCCTGCTACATTTGAAATAATTATATTCGCAGCTGTAAACTTTATAAGCATCAAGAAGTACGATTAAGGCAATGATGTTTGATCGCTCTTTTGACTTCATAATTAAAAAGACTCAAGATTTTTCGCTTCTCGCTCGATATCTCATTCAGAAGAACTGGGAACTGACTGCATGAATCTTCGTTACAAGAACTCCGGGATTTCATTTTTAGTCGCTAGGCAAATCGATTTTGTGGACGCGCAGTAGCATATTTATGTTGACTGATTTCTTTGGCGGTTAAATGCTTCCCTGATCTACTAAGATTTCACTTGGTCGGATAAAGCAATTTTGAATTTATTTGTACAAGAAGAAAAAGACCATCGAAACGATGCAAGACCAAAAGATGAACAACGGTCGAATGCCTTCTCTTACAGTTTCGTTTAGAAGTCGAAACGAAAGCAATGGTTGGGTGCTAAATGCAGCTAGATGAAAATCTGGATTTTTACTTACGAGACGGAAATTTGACCCGAAAATGAGTTGATATTAATATTGATATTAATAATATATTGATATTGATCGTATAACACAATAACGCTTTACAATGTTTACCTACATCCCTGCATTCGCCAAGAGTGCTGTTATACCGATCACAAACAACACAACTTTTTACATAGACTTCGCTTTATGCCGCTTAAAATGGCAGCATTCGAGAGAATTCAAACGGTCGTCTTCAACTACATTTATGCCAATCGCCGAATATAGCTTGCAATGTGACTGCCTCATAATTAAACCTTGAGCAGCACATAAAAATTGCTTACTGGTCGTTCACGAGTGTGTTGCACACCGAAAATTGGCTTCACGAGAAATGCCTTATGCAGCACTTGAATAGTTTTGCAAACATTTTGTAGCATCTCTTCGGGATCCACCCGGAAGCCGAGCACATATTCACCACTCTGAAAACTTTGCACCGCTTTATCTTCCGCCCTCAATAAAAAATCAGGTAAACACGACAAAATAACATCAAAGATAGACGATCATTCATCTAGGGCAATAAAATTACCCGAAAAATCGAAAGTGCTAAAAACCGATAACTTTAAAGAAAAAACCTTCTTGTAACTAATGCTAGACAACCATATTCTTCGAGCTGCAAAATATTGGTCAGTATTAGTCATTTGTATTTCGAAGATACGATTTGCTTTTAAACTCTGCCTAAGTGACTCACCAACCTCGCTTTGTACGCACGCCATGATCGGTCCCATTTTCACCACGATCATGAAATAGCAATCTGATGACACCTATTGTTTCGCAATGGGAATCGCTCTCTTCGTCAACTGTTCTACGTTTACACCCATCTGTCTAAACTCCGTTTCGACCAAAATGATGTGCCAGATTGAGTTATTACGAAACCCGCACTTGTATTTGTTTTCACTGCAGAGTAATAGAGAGAAGTTAAAATCCCTTCACATTTCACTAGCGTGAATAGGAGCGTATATTTTGGAGGGAACATTTCGGATAAAGAAATGAATAGGAGCGTATATTTTGGAGGGAACATTTCGGATAAAGAAATGAATAGGAGCGTATATTTTGGAGGGAACATTTCGGATAAAGAAATGAATAGGAGCGTATATTTTGGAGGGAACATTTCGGATAAAGAAATGAATAGGAGCGTATATTTTGGAGGGCACATTTCAAATAAAGAAATGAACAAACGTTAAATGCAAATGTTCGCTAACAATAGCCGATGTCTCGATGACGAGTGCAAAACCGAATTTCGAGTCGCGTATACGACAGCAGTGCAATTGCATGTATGGAATGCTCACATTGTACATTGAATTCATTGACGCGAACCACACGATACGGATATTGGTGAGAATCAGAACTCCTAAATTACCCTACAAGCAACACCCTTGACGAGATTGTTTTCGATGTTTTCGATTCGTTGAACAGATTAGAAGCGAATAACTGATGCTGAAAACAATTGTTGATCACGGATATAATATTGTGGAATCAAAATTAGTGAAATACAAGCTAAGTTTGGCAATGAACAAAGAATATGCACGTTTTTACGACAGCTAACGTGGAAGGGATTATTTACTGCATTCCATTCAGCTTTAATTCATTTCCGGTATTCATGTTGCTTCCAATGCTGCTTATTCCGCTCATAATCAATTCGCATTTAGATGGTTACATTACATTTTATGGTGGTGGGACCGTATCTGATCACTGACCGTTCCTAATCAAACAAAAAAAAATTTGAGGAGGTTCGCTGAAAAGGGATCAATTTCATTTCACCACACCCCACTTCAATGAGCACTGATATGACACCCGGCATTTCCAGTACGGAAGGTCGAATCATGGTGATTACCACTCAGCCCTCCCTTCCTGAAAAAGTGGCAAGATCTGGATATCACTCCGTTTATTACGGTCTTAGTGACTAAAAATCGAATATGTTGCACAAAGTTGGCAATTCGACATCTTCACCTAGAACACACACGGGCAGCCTCATCCATCCCTCTCTCTCTGCTGCAGTTGCGAAGAAATCACCCGCAAATTTCGCGATTTTGAGAGGTGACCCCTCAATTGCAGGCGGCTGATCGATAAGCACTGGGACCAACTGGTGTCAGTGGAGAAATCTGTGGAAATTCGTCGAAAAATGTGAAATCTTTAGCACCATTAGCGCTTTTCTGTATGTTTCTCCTATGGTTTATGCTCCTACTGGCTCAGAAATCGCAGTCTGCAAATTTCCGACCCAAGCAAATGACTTGCAATGTTTCATATAAAAATTTCTGATCCCAAAATTTAGAAACATATAATCAACAAAAACTGATCGGAAAATGGTAACTTGCAAAGTATTTCAAAAATGGGGACGCTTAAGTATGATTTGTTCCGGAAGAAATTTTTGACCTCCAAAATCTTTCGCCTCTTTCACATACGTTTAGGTGACATTAAAATAAACGTTGAACATTGAGCTATAAAAAAAACAAATCGATTTGTCGATTCGGAAAACGAAATGTGTTTTTGATAAGCGATTTGTTTTACCAATTCACTATGAGGGAGGAGCGTGTTGTTTTCATACGATACGTAAGAAGGTCACAATCGGCATCACCGTATTTTATTGGCCAATAAATTGAATCCAAACCTGATCACTACTCAAGTTCCATACACCCTCAATTCGATCGCATTGTTGTTCCAGTGGTAAAATGCGCAGTTGTTCTTCCTCATTGATAATTGCGCCACGCATCTTTAGTTCCCTATACAATTTCGATGTCTCGTAGGCACGATGGATTGCTATCACCGTTGTGAAAAGCTTTGTCTGCAACACCAATGAAGTTGACAAATCTATATAACGGTGCTCGATGGCCGGCCTATGTACCCACTGAATACAGCCCTAATGTTTTAAAATTATGACATCAGATTTTTAAAGGAAATGCATAATCTTCTCACACCATTGTGCTGTTTTAATTTTTTCACTCCATGTAACTCGACAACGTTGAGAGTACCTACCATAGTTTGCAAATAAAATATAACCTACGCCGAGCTAAACAGGAATGTAGGGGAATTTGTTAGTTGGCCTTTGCCCGCTTGGCTAAGTGCAGAACAACAACCTTCCCGAATGGGCAAGTATTGCACGATTCATAACCGTGTATATTGTGCTTGTGAACCATGACGAGAAGCATACAGTTACCTGGAATACAAATGATATGCTTTTTTCTTGTTATACTGTTACAAGAGTAGTTAATTCCTACTGACTGATAGCGAAATCTTCGAGACTGATTTAAGTACGCCGACAGAGTGATAACGCTATCCATTAGGACATTTCTCATGGTATTGTAGGTTAGCAAACTTTGATGCGAAAATTCCACACGATAAACTATCACATGCGTGCATCATAAGAAGCATCTGCTTGCCTCACTTTATCAATTTGATACGGCTCATTGAACATAAAATTAATAATATTTTTTGATGTCCGTCGAGCTGTGGACTCTGATAGCCAAAGTTTAGAAATGTTCCCGAGTGCTGGCCCACTGTATTGCAATAAAAGTTCCGAGAGCCGCGCGGTTTACGAACAAACGTTCATATCATCGAAAATTACACTGCGATTATTCTAAAAGTAAGAATCATGAAATTATGTAAGAAGAAGCGAGGAGTAAGAAAAAGGCATGAAAAGACGTTCTTTTAAATTCTAAAGTTCATACAGCTTAAATAAGTCACCTGAGCGGGATTAACGCATGTGAAGATGAACTCGAAGCGAGTGCTCGCATTACGAGCCATCAGATAGAGTGATTCGGCTTGGCCCCGAATCTTCGAACTGGCCAATCTTGTTGTCACTCCGTTAATTGAATTATATCTGCAATAGGATATAGTTCAATTAACAAAAGGATTTTGTAGAGACGAAGGAAATAAATGCAAAACGGAGAGTTGCATTTACTGACGTAAAATGTGTAAAGAAATGAGCGAGCAAAAGACAAACAACACAGAAATGTGAAAAGTCAAACAAAAGACGTTGTAAAAGATACAAAGATGAATGAAAGTGAAGCATCTAAAACAGTTTTGAACTCTTTTATGAGCATTTGCAAAGAACTGTATCGAAATGATGCGTTTTTAACAAATCCGCTCATTAAGTTGTTAATACCGTTTGCAAATAACACGGCAAAACATTACCAGCTGAATGTGAAATAAACCAGCAAAAGACAAACAACATAAACGGAACTGCTAGCTGCTCAAAGAAATTATCGCCGCTTTCGATCAAATAGAATCAATTGAGATGAATTGTTCTAGAACAGCCGAAGAAGAGAAGTGAAGAAATGAAATCAGTTGAGTTTTAAAATGACTTAACGATTAGCGTACCTAACTGACTTATATCACGAAACCGCGCTACAAATGGAACATAATCGACAAGCTAAGAATGGTGACCTGGATTGTTACACCAAAATTAATGAGCAGCCAGCTTGCGAATAAAAGATGGGATGATCACTTCAGGCCATCCTTTCTTAACTAAGTGCATTACGAGCAATAGTAACTAATTAAGGCGTACTGAGTTAAAAAGCTTTTATGGTGAATGGTTAAGAGCACCATCGTACCCAATGCTGAGATTGATTCGTGGCATCGATGTGGCATGCCAAATGAGACGAATATTCGTAATACGAAGTACGCCTTTGTCACCATTGTTACCCTTCGTATCCTCAACACCGTCAATTCGTTCCACCAAATGTTCACCAGGGATCAAACGTAATAGTCTGTAATAACAGTTCTTTATTAGGCAACTTAAGTAGCAAGCAAATAATATGGATGGTCCTCTTTTTTGTGAATGTGTGCTTTTAGAACATCTAGGACTGAACACACAACAAAAAAAGACTGCTGGAATAACTCACCGCTTCATGAACACAACAAAAGAAGAATAACTCACGCCATGTGGAAAAAATGATCTTTGAAGGCTCCAGTACGACTCCTACATAGCCACTTCACAGAAGCCACGAAACTCTCTAATGTTGCCTGTGTTGTGAGCGTTAAAATATTGGCGATTTAAAAAAAATGATAGATCCAACAAAATTATGTCAAGCTACTCCTTTTGAGCCGAAAATGCAATGGAACCTCTCACTAGATTTGCGGTCCATCGTCGGCGAAAACGCTTTTGCATCCAGCACTATATATAAAAACACGGTCCCGGTGTGACCGTTTGTAGATGACAGGTAATTTGTTTGAGTAATGCGGGCGTTTCAGTTGCTCGAAGACAGGAAACACGAGCATCATATATTTGGCGTTCTCTCAAAAATGCGGCATCGTATCAAAAGAAAGTTGGCGCTGTGGCTCGAAATATAGGCAGCTACTATAAATCGGTCCAACTTTTTACACCAAATCACACCAACCTATTGGCGTATGAAGAGCTGTGCAAAAGAAAAGAGAGCTGGTTTCGCTTATTTTAAGAAACGAACATATCAGCGAAACAAACCGTGAATCTAAGTCGAACCGTATGTCACGATCTTGCCAAATAGTATCCGAAGCTGCCTCCTTCTTTGCGCTCATTCTGTGCCACTTTATCGGGATAACAATGCGCCAGACAAACGAAAAGACATCAAATTAGGCTCCATCCTCTCATCGCTCTCATTAAAGTTCGCGAAATTTTAAAGCAACCGCAAAATAACTGCATAAAGAGATGTGTTCCTTCTCTGGCAAGCGAGGAATGAATGCTAATGTACAACAACGAGGAAATCGAACTTTCAAGTATGGATTCAACGCTCCACAGTGATCGTAACTTCCCTTCGAGGTCCAAAGTGCGCACTGCGATAGCAACTTATGCCAGCCGCTTATTGCAAGATATCAGTCGTTCCCACTAGAGGAAATTGTGCATAGGGACCGAATTTATGGAGAGATGAAGCTTCAACAAAATTCATTCCATGTCATCCCGAATTTGGGTTTAATAGCATTAAGAAATGAATTGCGTCACGTTTTTCCGAGGAGAATATTTAACGTTGAGTGTACCGTGTGCTTTTCCATTCTCCGTTAAATATGCATACGACGGTAAATAATCAAAGTAGTGCCTTTGCATAGCTGAATGCTACAGAACAGACTACATCTTCAAGTGCCTAATATGAAAAGAATAAATTTTCGAGTGTTCCATAACCGTATACAATTCGATGCCTTTCTGTATCGAAAAGTGCAATTATCAACAAATACCCAAATATTAGTTTGACGAATCGCTTAAACGATTCTGTGACGACGTTCCTCTCCCCTCTCCTCCTGCCCCCACCTCCTCTCCCTCCCCCTCCCCCTTGAAAGCACCAAATAACAAGGACACTCATTAATCGCTAGGGTTGTCGCAACGTATAAAACCTTTACTCAAATCATAAACGTGGTTAAATATAAGTGGAACACCAAACTGAGTGTACTCTTGTACATAACTTTATCGGCATATAACATAATGACGTTGTTGACTGTCGACGAAACAAACGCAAATGAAGTTGTTTAAAAAAAGGAAAAGAATATGTACTCGTACAAATCAACTGTTGATTGCTCAAAACATCTCTGTTTTGAGCAATCAACTGTTGTAAGACGACCTAATATTTCGAGGATACGACGCCCACCACAATAAAATCCTACCAGCTGTACGATCACAATTTGCTCACTCATATTTACTTCTAACGTTTCACCTTCACACGCACTCATAACGCACCTCTACACGCCCAATAAATGACACGTACATTGCCATAAATAAGCAACCATGAATCTATAAGGCATAAGCCGAAAGCATGTTAAGTATAGAGGACACGTCATGATATAGCGAATTTTCGAATACAGCCCCTCCCCACCAACACAGTCGTCCTCTTGGATACAGTTCCCGTCTTGGATACAGCAGTTCACATAAGCTCCACCATGTTTCGAGACACCACTTCACTAAAGCGCCACCTCAAACTAAGCAAATGCTACAATCTCAGGGCTACGAATCGGTTTGCACTGGCAGATCAAATGACTTTTGGAATCAGTCAAACACACCTGGTGGATCTGACGCAAACGCTATTATCGAAGAAATTTTACTATTAAAATAGATTTTCAAATCGTTTTCACCTGTTCTTCCCTACACGCAAAGAACGGGTAGCACTAAGGGCCAACCTAGCACAAAGCAATGCAGCAGCGACCAAATGCAAATTACCATGGCAACTACGTACACAACACAACAGCTCAAATAAAGCCAACTTCACAAATTTATTCACAACCAATTTCTTATGTTTTATCACAAAGCAAACGAAGTGCTCACTATGCTAATAAAGCGGAACGCCAGTGCCATACAACAACGTCTGTGCAGTGAAAGCAACTGCGTAATGACTTTTAGAGTGGTAACACGATGCTCCCTTACCAACCCGCCGTTTCTATAAAACTTGTTAATGTACTTCACACTGCATAACAATCGAACGTTCTTTTTCCACAAACGTCCCCGAACTGCCAGTTGTGATGAGCTCAATCATTCACTGAACCATCATATTTTGAACAACTTAACTTCAGCCGTCTTCCTCTTTCGCTGCTCTCTCTTTGCATCTTTACCTCAGTATATGAGGGTGATCTAAAAGCATGCGCATAGCCACATTTACAATAAGAGAACTGCAAAAGCGAAAAGGCAAACCTTACAGCGCTTTGGATTCCAAAAAAAAAATCGAATAAAGAAAGAACCATTCAACTAACGTCGATCGTGTATCGCACAACGAGTGAGTCAGATCTGCAACCACTGTTAATATATGAAGAAGCGGAAAAACGCATTGGCCCTTCGGCGCTGTGGCTATTTTGTAAAGCGACATAAACCAACAGTAACTTCTCAAACAATCATCAATGTAACAATAAAGTAAAATAGCTCAGATAGATCACCTTAATAGGAAAGGCTGAAAAAAACTTAAACAACTTAATTTTAGCCGTCTCTCTCCCTCGCTCTCCTCTCGTCGCATCTTTGCCTCAGCTTTTCATCGCAACAATCAACAATTTAATCAATTATGTTATGTAATAGAATCCGCAACTGTCACCACGACCTTAGCAATGATGGAAGATGCTGTGCTTGTTTATAGCTGCAACCCATTTGTATACAAAGATGTAGGCGCCTAGGGAATCAAAATTCTCAAAGAGCAGCATAACCTCTCCGCATCGCGGCAGAAGCAAAATTTTCGTTGATGGTCTCTTCACGGATTTTATAAATTTCCATTTAGGCTTCTCTGAGAGTCTGGATCACAATTTCACTTCATATTCGAAGCGTTGTTCAACAGATGGCCAAAATAAAACAAGAAAGAACATAAGGCAATGGAGAGATTTAAGACGAAAAAGCCAAACAAAAGACCCATCACTGAAGTGATATGACAGACAACAAAGGTAGAAAAAAAAGGTGGGACACTAGTATAACATAGTATAACTATAAAACAAACATGACCCCAAATTAGCCATTCAGGAAGAAATTCACAGAAACACTGATATTCATTAATACGACTCCCTTACAAAAAAAATCACCCATATACAAATCAAAACTGGAAAATGACTAGGCTTAAAACCGGCCTGAGCGTATTTGCCAACAAACTTAATGTATGGAATTACGTAAAAACTGAGCAATGTTTTGCAAAGCGAAAAAACGCCGAAGGTCAAGGAAATTTGAAAAGTGAAAGGTTCCACGAAAAATTCGCTTACGGTGTTCAAACTACTGCAGACAATTTATGAATGCATCAGACGCACGAGGAAGGCCGCTAAGGCTTACTGTTAGAAATAAACCTGAGTTCCGAATCATCCGCCTGTCTTAATTCCAGTTGTACACTGTAGCTTCAACTAGCTCATACAAAGTTACTCATTTGCATTCTGCGTAGAATATACAGCTGCCTAACAATATCATCCAGTTCTGCGCCCCCATTGACGCCGCTTTGCATTTGCACCCCCTCCTCTTATTGATGGAAGAGTGGAATGCACACATAAATTGTATACACCAGCAATATCAACTGGCAACACCCTGAGAATAGGTGCCGGCAGGTGGCCGTAGCTCCTTCGGGATGAAGTGCATCTGGAAAGGTGAAAACGAGTACAGTGCCTTGCCAACGTTCTTTCGACAGTTCTCGCGTCGTACGCCGTCCCTTCGCAGGCAAACCACCATCTCGCCCATCTGAACCAAACATATATTTACAACTTCATACAATTCTCTATCTGGAAGGTGGAGAAGAGAAGCAGTTGGGCACATCCGTCTAACTTCGAACCTACATACACCAAATTCGACACATAAAAACTGCAGTGCGCAAAACCATGCATTAATAATTATTGTTTTTAACGCATAACGCCCAGCAAAGGAATTACGGCGCACATCCTCGAGAGCTTGCACATGGATTAACGTTGCCTACAGCTTCCAACTGTCCTAGACAGCCAAAGCGCTCACACTGACCAGTGCATAGCTGTGCTGTAAGGAAGACAGGGACCCTCAAGTGGAGATCCATGGATGGGAACTCACTTCATTTCCTTCGCTTAAATCTTTCTCGCTACTTGTAGAAGCCCGTGGCATAATTCAGATTCCTTTCCCATTTCCGCTCCTCTTCTTATTTTCGACCTGCAGGCAAACAAATGCCCGACATGGAAATACTTTTCGGAGCGAAAAAAATTATTATACTAGAAGACAGAAACGATGGTAATGTATTATAGACTTCCTAATACACGAATAATACACTCATTGTGAGCTCGAAGCAATAAGACTTTCTCAGTATGCCGCTACAAATATTACAGTTCGTCTTCTCTTTAACGAGAACAAAACTACTTACTTGGTCGGCATTGATGCCGCAGTTTTCGCGTATAATACGACCCTCCTCCAGTGTGACGGCCATTGAAGTACGGTCCTTGCCACTTTTGCACGTCAAAATGGGTAAACCATCTAACGCTGAGTTAACACACATTGCCAATCGGAAGATCGCCATGTTCTTATTCGTCGGATTTGCGCTCACCTGCAATTTCCAAAGACGCGACGTTATACGTCAACGACCTCTACAGCAATTCATATGTCTGCCACGATGCAGAATGTCAGATGCAACAGCAAATTTTAAAAAATCTGTCGCTCGATTTAAAACACTTAAAGCAAAATCGGACGTTTTACCATTATTTTTCGAATTTCTGACATCACTTCTGCACACAAGTTGACGTGGAAAACATCAAAAAATTCAATTGATATAACTCCCTAGTTTTAACCTATGCTGTTCTGTGGCCTTCCGTATGATTCCTAGCTAACTCAGCCGGACGACGAGAAATGAAAAAACTAGGCATTTTATATGGATCGCTATGGAGGCAGTAATAAAATGAGCTATAAGTTCCCGGCGAATCGCCGTTAATTATGAAACAAAGCCCGTGGCGAGAGGCAGTTTAGAGAGAGTCTGAAGTTCTCGCATTAAAAACTTAACCGTTGCGCACAGTTCAGCAATAAGGTCGTTCACAGAGGGATCAAGCTGTTTTCGGCCCGATGCGTAAGTCTGTAGGGCATTAGCTGCCAGAATGTTGATAGTTTCCTCGAGAGATGAGTCACCCGCCAGTGACTGCGCAAACGTCGCCTCGTGGTTGATGCCTAGATTCCAGAATACGGCCACCACGTTTATCCACTGCCCTGCCCGCAGTTTCTCGGGTAGGCCCTGAAGAGAGATGTACTCCTTTTAATAAACAAAGGAACAACATTACGAGTAACTTATCCACGGTGCCAAGTAGAAGTAGGGAGTAGGGGTGGGGAAAGAGGGACCAAAATGTTGAGAAGGAGGTAAGTATGCTCATAATCTTGCGCCGGATCTGAAACAAAGGTTTGAACTGACATCTGATCCCCGAAAAATGTTAGACTAACAAATTTGTTACATAGAAGCAAGAATTTCCCAAATTTACAGTCAAGGAACTAATGAAATGAACTTAAAAGTAAGAGATTTGAACCGCTTTCTGATACATTTATCCCTTCTTTTCCTATCACTGCGGAACAGACGGATCTAATTTTAAAAAACTATGCTCCTACGGCGCTGCGAAAATGAACGAAAAATGTCAGTGCAATCAAAAGCAAACTTGCGTCGGCCAGAAATCGAACCCGGGCCGCCGTCGTGGCAGGCGAGATTACTACGCAACAAAAACCTGGCCTGCATCGGCCGGCAATCAAACTCTTGCCACCTGCGGGGCATGCCAGCGTTCTTCTGTTGGATCACTGACTTATTAGCTCAACCTTATAGCCTGCTAGAGTTCACCATCATATTGAATGTTCCTATCCAAGCAAAGCTTTATTGATATGTGCGTCGAAATATTTGCGTTAAGCTTTAGCAGCATGCTCCTCGCAGGTAAACATAGGCGTAAGTCCGAAGTGGATGCTTACATGGGGAGGAGAGACGCACTGCGGGGCAGAAGGAGCAAAAGGAGGAAGGATGGAAAGGAGGGAAATGCCATAGAATGACACAAGCGCACATACCTGAAATACGTTGGCCCGAAGCGGAATTTGCACGGTAAGCTTACTGCGATCTCCACCAACTGTAGGGATGCAGGTAGAGCTAACCGAGGAGCTGCACTGCACAAATTTGAAGATAACGCGGTCTTGAAACGAAGCCCAACATTCACGTGCATCCTCCATCATACCACGTTCATCGCCGTAGCACGAAAGCAACGAGAAGACCTGCAACGAAGCAATGCTACCTTAATCAAAACACATGCCCTCCTCGAGAAAGCCCTCCGCATGTCAATTTCCGTAAGGTAACGCAGTACCTAGAAGACTGAAAAGCAAGTCACCACAGTATTCGGCTGGATGTATCGAAAACGTGTGGTAAGAGTATTCTACAACTAGCTGTAAAGCATGAATTCTAAATTAACTTTAGCTAACAGTGATGATAACAATTTTTGCTGCACTCTTCTAATAGCTGGCACAACAAATGTCAATAAATTTCTGGACGACAATCACAACGAAACGTTCATGAAACATAAGGTGATTTGGAAGAAATTATTTACTTCATGACAAACAAAACGGTAACGCATATTTACATCTGGACTTTACACATTACAACTGGTAACTGATGCAGAAAAAGAGATCTTGTAAACATGTCAAGATGATTACAAACGATTACAGTCACGTACAATCCACTTTTTTTTTTCATTTCACCCTGTCCCTTACTCTCACCTCCCAATCGCCAACTCTAACCATCCCCTTCTCCTTTTCATATTCGTCACAGTTACTCAATTTTTCGTTCCCTCCTTCATGAATTTCAAGAACGAAACCACAAAAAGCACCAAATAAGTATCAGTTTTCAAGATCCGGTTATATAATAAAAGAATAAGCTCTTACCGTTACAAGAGGAGGGAAGGAGTCCCAGTGAGAAACATCACGCTCCACTGCTGTCAACAAAGCAGTGACCACTGTGGTAACCGCTTGCGAGAGAACCAGATCACTCCTCAACTGAATATGATAGAATAGTTGACAGTCCGATGGCCTCCGCAACGCCAATACAACTCCTTAAATTCCACATCAACATCTAAACATCAAATGTGAACGAAACACTGGGCCGAACCTCCCCTCTTTTTTTTTTCCTCCTCTCTCTCCCCTACCCCTCTGTGTTTTTGTGGGAGGTACAACTCATGCGGACTAAAAAAACCCGTATGGTTCTTATGCATGTTCAAGGAGACACAGTCGTTTTGCAGCAGCTCCCTCCCCCACACCCAGGAAATCTTCTAGTGGCGCAACAAACTGCTACAATTCTAACTAAACTTCAAGATCCAAATATAATTTAAAAAGGCCTCCCTTGCTGATCATAACCACTACTCAAGCAGCTACTGTGCACTTCACCAACTGAAGAGAAGAACATCTCTTGGGCAGTTGGATTACCTGTCCGGCTCATTGTATCAACCGACTCTACTTTGCC
>JPKZ01003266.1:415410-433033 GCA_000803305.1 Toxocara canis | reverse complement strand
TCTCGTCAGCCACAACAAATAAAGAAGTTCGTCCCATTCATCTCGAGCCAACGTGTTCCCCCCTAGTAATATATTTTTGTGAAACAATTCGCATACACGCTAGACGAATTTAAAATTTGAACCGCCTACCGTATGAAGAGTGCGCCAGGGATCTGGCATTACACATGCCCTTTGGCAACCCATTTACCAAACGAGCCGATTTCATAAAATGAATGCTCGCAAAGTCCCCAGTTAAAGAGTCGCTTTTCTCCGATCAGATCGGTTTAAAAAGCATGCAAGTTTTTACTTCTTTCCAAAGTAGTTTCCCTCCCCGATATGGATGAGCTAATTTGAAATCTGAAACAGATGAACCAGTGCGCAGATTCTATCAAACAAGCCCTATAATTCTACCTTCAGAGTTTTCCCGAATAAAAATACGCGACTGTCAATCAGACGCACAATCGCCTATGCCGATAACGCGCTTCACAAATTGCAACCTTACGTTTCCTGGTGCGCTATATGAACAGTCATCAAAATAGCACAAAACTGAGAATTATAACCGAAAGGAGTTGGAAATTAAGATAACCGGCAAGCCAATCTCGACAGAAAAATCAAAGTAAAGATTAAAGAATACGTGATGCGCCATTTCGCCATATTCAAAAGATCAAGTAAACCCGTCCACTCAGAAATACTGGTGGAAGGAAGAGAGATGGGGCAGGGTAGATGGGAGGAATCACGCCAGCGATTGAAGGTTCTAAGGCAGCGCTGCTCTTCATAATTTTTTGGCCAGTCCCGAATTTGTACAAGAAACGTGAATGAAAAATAAGCCAAACAGTTACCTAAGTACTGTGCGTCGAGAAGACTATCGATAAGCTGTAGCATGACATCGAGAGAGGAGTTGAGCGCCTGCCTCGCACTCTTCTCATAGTCTTTCCTCACTTCCTTAAAAAGCAGCAATAAATCACAAAGTTGCAGTCCCGTCTCCATCCATCATTTTTTTTTTTCTGAAATCCTGATGTCGTCTGTTTTTCTCCCGCCACCCTCATCACCGACGATCCTCCTTTATTCCCCTTCTCGGCACGAAAACTGCTCTTCGCAGAACAGTAGTCGCAACTTTCAACTCTTCTGCCGCTTCTTTCGTTTCCTTCTGTTTTGATTTATCCCTTCACTAGTTTCTGCTGGCCACCTAAGCAGGGCCAGATATTGAAATGTAGCTAAATAGCTTATAAAGAAAATATGCCGTTAAAATCTTGACCTGAATCAATCTTCAAAAAACTTTAGCAGGAGTACAGAGAACGTAGAAATGATCTCAGAGCCAAATTCCTTACTCATTAGCTCCATTCAGCTCTCTTGTGAAAAACAAAAACATAAGTAAATTCTAAAAGGTTTCAGGCGCCATTCATAACAATCTTATTTACGGTCACTGTCCCCATAAACACACTATAGCAGTTGAATATTCTAAGTGTGTATGGATAGACAATTTTTCGCTGGCACTCCCTCGCCTCCCCCTATGAACGCTATTTTATGGCAGAAACCGGTCGCGACTGACATTAAACTCTCCCCTCTCCCGCAATCAGGTGAAGCCCACAACCTCAACCTATGTAAAATCAACAAGAGTGAGCACATAACGAACTAAATGACGGAACCTAAAACTGTCAGTGTTTTCAGTGATCACTGCAAACGCTAAAGTCAACAATCTTACTAAATCATTCCTTGTGCACTTCGCTTGCAATGGCTCTGTTAACCAACCATCTCGAAGAAGTTGAACAGACAGTGAGCAATTGGGCTGTGCAAGAAGCAACAGTATAACACCTCTTAAAGCAATCACAGTAAGATGCTGGCGAATACGTAATTAACAGCAACTTAATGTGCCTGGCAAATATTCAAGAAACGTAAAAAAACAGTTTACATCTTTATCAAAGATCGAATCGATGACCGCCATCTTCGTATTCAGACTGATGATCGATGCTTCAAGGGTGTCCAGCTGACTGTCCAGACCGTCTGGCACAATACTCCTATCCTGAAAAACATGCTCTTTCAGCTATATATAAAGAGAAGTCCACAACATATGTTTTCGCTCATTGAAAAAAATTTCGAAAGCAAACTTTATTTTATAGTTCAACCGCAGATTGCTCATAAAATGAGGCGAAAAAGAGGAACTGTGCTGCTGATACCCATTCTCAGTCGGCAGCAGAGGGGAGCCCACCAGGGACGGATGTAGTGGATCAAAGGAAGGGATGCACCAAGGACCAATTCAGGTGATGGAAAAGTTGGGAAGCCGTCTTCTTTCGATTCAGGAGATGCATGCATCACAATGACGAGACCTCAACAATCTTCATAAATTTTTTGTTCACTCCTTTTTTATCACCACTCTAACAACGTCCTGACTCGCAACTACGCCATTAACGAAACTTTCCGGAGGTTATCAACACAACGCAGGATAGAGCCTAAAACAACTGGAACATTCTTGGCGGTGTGAGGTTGTCGACAGATTGTATGTCGATGAACAGCACCAGTATGGGAGAAATATGTGATGAATGTGCGCATGCCCCCCCTCTTCCTCTCCTACTTCATTCTGCTAGTATCCGCTAAAATTGTTCCATAAGCCTGGAACATTCTTGGCGGTGTGAGGTTGTCGACAGATTGTATGTCGATGAACAGCACCAGTATGGGAGAAATATGTGATGAATGTGCGCATGCCCCCCCTCTTCCTCTCCTACTTCATTCTGCTAGTATCCGCTAAAATTGTTCCATAAGCCTGGAACATTCTTGGCGGTGTGAGGTTGTCGACAGATTGTATGTCGATGAACAGCACCAGTATGGGAGAAATATGTGATGAATGTGCGCATGCCCCCCCTCTTCCTCTCCTACTTCATTCTGCTAGTATCCGCTAAAATTGTTCCATAAGCAGTGATGAATCAATAATTACCTTATCAACCAGTCTTCCATGCGCGGCTTGCAACCGCCCCCATTCACAAAGTAAATCGACCAACATACCCACTCCTGGGAACGAGCTGATCAAATCGATGAGATTTTCATGCAACTGAAAAACACAAATTTGCGTATCATTCATTCAGTCGTAACAACTACAGCCATCGTTTTTTACATTTCGTTGTGAATAAATTGGCAAAATGTGTCGGAAAAAACAATGAGAGGTAATTATAAAACACACAAAAAAAACAAATATAAATGCTTTCTGTTCAGCAGTCTTAGAACCGTCAGTATCAAAAACGTTCGTCACGATTCACAGTAAAACTAGTGCTCACAATGAAGAGAGAAGGTAAAAAATCGCATGAAACAAAAATGGGAATTTACCAACGAAAAACTAAAAAGAAAACTGGAGATCGTCTAACTTCCAGACTTTTGAGCACCTTCACCAATTTAGATTGCTTGACTGCGCCGTTCCGAGAGAAATTTCATTGTTGTTGCTATAACCGAAAAAAATCTTTCATAACAAGGAGGATTCTGTCATTTGCTTTGGGTGCACTTAACACAAAACAGTGCAATCGCGCTCAGATAGCAGAACGCATTCAACACTAGCCACATGCCTGTAGTCGCTTGCTGTTTAACAAGCCTCAATGAAAAAAGTCAATATGCTAACTACACTACGTAAGAAAGCGAGCATCTAATCAATTAAAATATATAAGTGACGCAAATCATGCTCACATCCCATCCATTTCTCGTATTCCCGATTACAGAGGCACCCTAAACAGCATTTTTTGCCCGTTCCCCACCTCGCAGCAACCAACGAATGCAGCCGCTAGCTTAGTGACCGCTTTTTCGACTGATACCATAAGCGCCGGTCAAACAACGCTGCCATTTTCGAGTGTTCGCTCTAAAAATGGTGGCACTATTTGCTTATAAATGTCTAGACAAAGTGAACCAGCGATCCTCCCGCCCTTGACAGGTACCTGAAAGGCTTAAAAGCTAAGTGGAGTAGACTATAACGAACAATCATTCTGCTTCCCCCTCCTTCCATGCGACTCCTTTTCTGGAATGTGTACCACAAATGGACCATCACTGTATCGTCCAGTATGCACTGTGCAAGACAGGCCTTCCAACAATATCCGAAGTTCCTACCTTAGTTTGAAGTACTAAAGTGTTTTGCGCAAGTGTTAAAGTGTTGTCTCTACGTGGATTTACGTTTCTGCACTTCAAAGCACTAACAAATTTTTCCTGGAAGCAGGAAAAACACCAACTGGCTTTACCGCAGACAAAAAAGGGCAGACAACAACATTCAGGATAGCAAACCTTCCACTACAGCGCTCTAAACCATGATACGCTATCTCAGTGAGCGGTGCTGGGGAGTTCGGTGACGTGCGTTTTACTACATTTCGTATATTAGTGGCAACTGCTATGCGACGGAAGTGTAAATAAAATCTTAAATCTCTAAACCTGACCATCTCCAGTCACTCTTCCTTGGAAACGCATTTTTGCAGCTTCACAAAAAAAAAACTATTCGCCATATTTTTTCACTACGTTCTAAAATTGCAGTTGTCTATTAAAGAAAGTTAATTAACATGATCACACTAAGCGCTTGAGAAAAAAATCACCCAACCTGTTTGACATCCGCAAGCAGCTGCACACCCGTTTTATCGATGCTGCCAAAGCTGGCGATGTGCCAGTCAGTCTCGACACGACGACTCAACGATCCTATCGTGCTCTTGGCTTCCAGTAGCACACGACGACGATGAAAGAACCGAGAGTCCAAAATATGGTCAATCTTCTGAGGATCATTCAATGACGAATGCAGTGCTACTCGCAATCGAGATAGGCCACCGTGCTGAACGGATATCATTCAGCTCATGGAGAGGATTCAAAACTGGACGCCGTAACTAGAATATCGGTGCAAATAAAATACAACAGCCTACAGAAGAAAATCTGAACTTATCTAGAAAGAGAACTTCGCAACTTACAGCAACTACATTGCCTTGCTTCCAATATTTTTTAGCGATTCTTTCGAACAGTCTTACTTAGAACACCAGTAAGGATATAAACAATTGACATCACCAAACAACCAAAATTACTACTTCCCTTCCCCACTCCCCTTCTACCGTACTTGATTGCGATCTCATACTCCAGCAACATCCACTTAGAAATCTCGAGAAATCTCGTTTCATTCCCTTTTTCCTCCTCTCCTCCCTTCCTTTGTGCGCTACTTTCGCTTTTTTTTTTGTGCGAGCCGCAAAGTCAATCCAGAGTCGAAGTGCGACTTCATATTATTACGCTCCAAATAAGGACAGTGCATGAAACGGGGAGGGGAAGCGCGAATGGGCTAGTAAGCACAGCTGTCCTACCATATCGACCAATGAAAGTTCCCGCAGTGAAGCATGAATGCGTTAATGTAACATTAAGAAATGCAAATGTTTCAAAGCTGCAAATAAGCATTGAGATTTACAGCCTTGCCCACTTCACAAACGCACTGTTTTCAAACAGAAACCTCATATAGACGCAGCGGAAAGGTTATGAGTAGCTGTATCTTTGAAAAGTTTCGTGAATTCTAGGCTGATTTCTGGCAAAAAACTATTTCTGAGGTGTCGCTTAGGAATTCTGGCAGTTTCGAAAAAAAGACGCACTTTCCACGGGCAGGGATCGCCTTCAAAGCTTAATTATGGTTTAAGAACGAAAAGCATTTCTTCCGTAAAAACAACGAACAGCTGTAGAAAAATGTGACGCGATACTTTTCTTTGACTGACGCTTTTCATCAGTTACAGGCAGACTGTCTGTCCGCTCTTAGTTTCGAACGAATCAGAGTTTGAGAATTCCCTTTATTTCCAAAAGTTGAGTAAGAAGGAATCAACTTTTGTTTCGACATACTGGAATCAAAGTTGGCAACCCCTTTTCAGCCCTCAACGGAATCGAAGCCATTCCTGTTTAGTTCCTCACCGGTTTATTTCTGCTACCTTGTAATTTAACATAATCCTCTTAATCCCCCTCCTAACATTTTTCTCGAACGTAAGAAACCGGCGGTCTATCCCTCCGACCCTTTCTCGTTCAAAGTGTGCACCTCTTACGACTGCCGCATGCTCATCAAGCTGCGTTTACCCGAATGCTTTCTGTATCGCACAGTCTGGTACAAGTACATTACAAGCCGACTTGAAATGCTGCCTTATTGAACTGCACTGCCATATTGAACATTAGAAAACAAGTAAATTTTTACAAAACGCCATCGGCAACATAGGCACAAGAATACTAAAACCAAAAAAAAATAAACGAACCGCAAAGCGCAGTGGAATTGCGCTCGCCGTGCCAACAGTAACATAACTCTGCTGGTGGTTCTCGACAATGAATTGTTGAACGTGCAAATTTGTCGGAACGGCGCCAAAAGCAACGCGAAATTTCTCGATGGATGGACGGAACGAAGGACCCGCATAGCTTTCGAGGAACTCAAGCGAATTTACGTACGTCTCTTGATTAGAAGAGATGTGTCTAGAACAGCACAACAGTTCATGCTTACGAGTAAGTAAAGAATGCATAAATGTGTCGGAACGATCACGAGTCCCCAACGTCGGGCCGGCACGCCTTCATAGCAAAACGCTATTGACTTGTTTTCACCGTAATCCATGCAAGATTTTGACCGGGGACAGAGACAATATGGAATCTGATGACGGAGTAAAATTAAACTGCACCAGCACTGGGACTACTCTTCCTCATTCGAGAATGTCTTTTTTCGAGAAGGAATGTCAGGAAACTAGCCTCCGCTTCCCTCTCGAACATGGAAAATGTAACAAAACGACAAATGAAGTGCCACAGCCAAAAACAGTACCAGCTAAGCGCATTCAATAACTCAATTTATAATATGTTCACTTTCCAACATAGGTTAGTCTCGGAACGGGTAACGCAAGCAGAGTAAATGTCAAAGAAAGACTAACCTGAGCGAATTGTGAAGGGGGTCTATGCATTCTTGTGGTATCGACCAAAGTCGCGATTCAACTTGTTCCTTCATTTCCTGCGACCATTTCAGAAATAATTTCACCATTTGCGTCGGCAGAAGTATGCTTAGCTTACTCTCCCACATCGTCTCCTCACAGTGGATTTTCCTGGACGGAAGACTCAGATGCTAAAAGAGATATGCCGATCTTATTCATGCATTCACGGTCTCTCCTCCGCCCCCTCCCTCCTCTACAGATCAAAGTTTCATACCACAATTTCCTGGAGCCTTCAATAACTCCAATGAATGTGTAGGCAGAGACGGGAAAGACCAAATCTGAAGGAGATCAAAATTAAACAGAACTGGTATATGAAATTTATCTTCAAAAACGGATCAAGTTGATGGAAGACCAATTTCAACAGAATGAAGCAGGAAGGCTTGTGGAAACTTTCATATCCGGAAATAGAAGCATTGCATTTGAGGCTGAAAGACCATGCAGACGTTAAGGAAAATGGATTTGCAGATTTAAATGTACATTAGGCAATAATTACTTTTAAGTGCCATTTAAAAGAAATCAGTCATAGCAACAATAGCCCAGAATTTAAAAAAGTTTCAAGGAAAATAAAGAAACGAGCCTGTGATATGGAGAATTTATGCGCCTTGCGAAAAGGGTTCGTCAGATAGAACGACGCAAACCCACCGGTCGCTGGAGGCGCGACGGCTACGGGTGCTGACGCATTGAAGAAACGATCGGCTACTTCGTCGAGTTCCGCTTGTGCCATACGATGCGAACACACCGACAACTGCAAACAACCATCAGCATCAAAGATCTAAATTTTACGGTTCAGCTGACCACATCGAAACAATGTGTGAATTATTCATTTCGCCCATTTACCCCTCTCCTCCTTGCGTTCACACCCCTCTCCGCCCTCCTCCAAATATTGCGGTGAGATCAAATCGTTATTATAAAAAAGGAAGTGTAAGATCGTTTGGGCATATGAATCCTGCCTCATGATTATTCACTAAATTACTAAATACTAATACAAACAAAAACCAGCAAACATCGTAAAGAATTGTTTGGAACGATTATGTTCAAATGATTTTGAAGAAATTAAAGAAAAAGGCCTTCGCATCGGAATTTGCCATGCGTGATGCTAAAAAAGAATATTTAGATTTATAAAAAGTACAAGAGAAATCATCTGTGTTAAACTGAAAAAAAAGGTGCAATTATTTGCGGTACTCATCACTTTTCGCATAAGCTCTCACATGCAGGATCGTTTCACTGGACTATGCCAAGTATTTAAGTATTTAATAACAAGCTCGGATCAGGATAAAAAATTCTGACTGAAAAAAACAGATTGCGGTTATCACACATGCATTTTAGGCAAATGAGGGGCTGCATACAGTATGATAACATTCAGCACATAGATGAACTCACTAGTCCCTATGATCTCCCAGTGCAGAGTCGGAAATCACAATCCGATTCCAAGTTGAGGCTGCAGCTAAACACTCGAAAAAAAAGCGAAAATGAGGTTGCGAACCGATCAGGAGGACTAAACTGAGGATGGCAAACTAATATGAGACCCATGAGGCATTTCAGCACAGATTCTACTCGGAAGCCCTACCAATGCGAACCTTTGCGTACTCTGCCACTGCGAATCATCCGGACGCCCCTGTAATCTGACAAGT
The DNA here is from genome assembly GCA_000803305.1 of Toxocara canis. Taxonomy (NCBI): domain Eukaryota; kingdom Metazoa; phylum Nematoda; class Chromadorea; order Rhabditida; family Toxocaridae; genus Toxocara; species Toxocara canis. The sequence continues at coordinate 424,494 of JPKZ01003266.1, read as the reverse complement.
TACAATCATTTTCAGCGCACAACCTCTTTAAATTCCTGTCACCCTCTCATCCACGATAACACAGAATCCAGCGACGAGCAACTCCACAGTTACGTTTCTTTGGAACTCTTTAGCGTATTTAATTGGGAATCTTCGTTTTTAAAAAAAAGTATTTTATAATCGGTGGAAATAGTCAATCGACTGGGTGCATCCCAGATTACGTAAATTAATTTTTAATAAAGCCTGACCCCGAAGTCACTCACCACTGACTGGTGGTATCACCCTCTCCCTCCCACTTTCTACTTCTTCGAAGCTTTGCCTGCAATACGAAAGACCTTAGCGGTTTGTAGGTAACACCAAAGTACTGCGCATTAGCCCAATCACGCAGATAAAGTCGAGATATGCCAACAACGAATTTGCAACTAACTTAACATATGTGCCATTCGATTTCAAAATGACTATTTAAAAACCTTTTTCAATGGTGATTCTCATTTAGACATTCATTTGCTGATTCGATCAGGCTGACACCCATCGAATATGTCATTTAAAATTTGCCAATTCAATATTGAAGCGAATTTTTCACAATCCAGAAGTTCTAATTAAATATTTCTAAAAACAAGTGTTAATAATAAAAGTACCCTGATCATCCACTTTTCGCGTTGCTTTTCGTCTTTGGCAAAAAATTTCATAGTGCCAGTGCTAAATGCAATTGAGAAAGGGAATTTGTCCTTTTCTTCGCATTCGGTCACGTCAACGCGCGTCTTCTCGACCACCACAACCAACGGGTCGGATGCCGTTTCGTCGCACTGCACTGCCAATATATTGCCGCGCAATTTCACCTACGATAAAATCATTTATTGCCATTTCGCAGACATTTATTTGAAAACTTTCTCTGTAATGAACTCGCAAATTGGGCAAGTTTTATCAATTGCAAGCTATTTATGAAACCATCTGATTCAGTGAGTGGAATCGGCAAAGCACAAACCGTATCATCCTTTTGGTCCGCAGTTCCACCTGTATGTAGAACGACCATATGCCTTCCCTTTCTTAGGCTGCGTCTTCCTCTTTAACCTGCGATGTGTCGCACTCTTTTTTTATAGTATCCAGCCCAGTTCGCCCACTTCGCTTCGTTCGTTCCCCATGCCATACTTTTTTCTCGAATCATTTTCTTTCGACTTCATGAACCCTCACTTGGGAATTACCTTGCATCTATCATCCTCCAAACGGAGGGAGGCGGAAACACGTGAATGATAAGTGGGAAATGTCAGGCTCGCTCCAAACTTAGGCTCCGAACAAATCTCATATGTCACAAGAGAGGAAAGATAAACTGCCGTACACAAGTATAAGTCAAACTCTTTAAGAATTATTACGAATAAGAACGTGTAGGTCTCGCAAAAAATTGTCTTACAGAGGAAGACTAAAGAGAACAGCATGAATTATTCGAGGATCACCACCAGCGTTGCTTCGTGAATGAATTTACACAACGAATTGATATGCTATACTAATACCCAATAAACTTTTAATAGAGTATCCATCTCCTATAAATCCAACGCTTACATGAACATTTCGAACGCCGGCGCCAGTTTCTAGCTGCAAATCGTCGCTTAAATCACCATCGGCATTGGAAGCGAAAATCCATTTGAAGATATCAACAGCATTGTCATCCTCCATTCCTTAAATGAAACACCATTAACTAAGGTTCCCTTCCCACAATCACTAGACGACTGAAATTTTAATAACTGCAGTGAGCAGTTACTACCAGCAAAAAGCGACTTTGAAGACGGGTATTTAAGTATTCATTTGTACATCTAGCTGGAATGCACGCGGTCATCAAAGGGCATTTGAACACCATGTGAACAGCGAACGAACGACCCGACATATTCTAACTAAATGTGCAAGTGCACTTCTGAAGGAGACTGGCTCCGGCGCCAAACATCGGTGGTCAGCACTATTACCACGTCCGTCAATCTTCACAGCTCTCTAACAACTCGTGGTCAAAAGGTGTCTGAAATCAGCACTATCATTTATAGAAACAAAGGTATGTAAACTGTCTTCAGTGCTGTTTTAGGAACCACTGAACTTATATGACTCTCAACATCTACTCCATGGCGTTCAAGACCCGAGGACCCCTAAGCCTACCAGACACCATTCGATATCACTGGGCATCCAAGCAAAAGCTCGCTCACAGAGCAACTATAATCCGCACAGACCGTCGTTAGCTCATGGAAACCACGCCCGTTTTATGCGATTTGGGTCAGTTATGCGCACGATATAAGTGCAAGAAGCGCTATATTTGAAAGCAATTTTTAATTGTCGACTCCGCGCTAAGCCTATGCATTAAATAAAATAAGCGACAAGATTTCTACCAATATCACAATAATGAAAGCCAACTGTACAATAAGTGTTTTGAAATAACAAAAACAATCTACCGAGACAGATCGAATGGAGAAAAGAACTCAGGCGAGTCAACGCTTATTTTAGGCTCATCTGATTGCTCGGTGATATGCAATGGCTGCAAACAGAGCAGATTTCCTAACAGCTACTGAGAAAAAACGAGAGGCAAACTGTGTAATAGACACATGTATGCAACAGACACATGCAAACCGAAACCATAATGCTGTCAGCACCACAGTGCAAAAAGCGTAAGTACTGAAACCCCGACCCAAATTTGTAAGCTATGCTTACAAATATGGGTCGGGGCTCGAACACACGAGTGTACTTACTACTACCGCTCCTCTTCCCCTTACAAAGGCAGGGCAAGTTTCAGCTCGACTTTAGGCAAGGATCGCAACTCATCCAAAAAAGGGAAAAGTATGCTAAGATGGGAAAAGAATCAGGGAAACGTGAGCAAACGCAAATACTCGTTGAGTTAGAAACAGAGGGGGAGTATTGGAGGGGTAAGGACAGGATACGATAAGCTCATCCATTTTTACGCGGCAGCAATGCAGTAACCATGTATGAAAAAGATGTGAAAATGGAAAAAACCCTCTAAACATACAGTTTCGAACTTATATTTACCAGTCGATTTCTTATACCAACCAAAAGATCACCGCTAAACAGACTTTGAAAAAGTTAATTTGAAGTTAAAAAGTTAAAAACGGTTAAAAATTTAAAAAAGTTAAAAACCCAAAAAGTTAAAAAAGTTGAAAAGATCCAAATTTGAAAAAGTTAAATAAAAATGCTCATATTGCTCGCTTCCGTTTGTGAGGAGATGCTCACAGCGATACGTTCATTCTGGGTGTATGCAGCTGTTAGCACAACACAGCAATGCGGTCAGTACCACACACCATGACCCGTTGGGAACCCTAACCACACGCCCGCCGCAACACAAACAATCCTCAAGTTCCAGCACCATTTGCATCACGTTAAAATCGACATGCCACAAGCAAAACTGCTTAAAAGTTCATAGCTGTTATTGTTCATGTGCGATTTTTGATACGAAGAACAGAATGTGGCGAATTCAAAATGGAAACTCATCAAGACTAAATTAATGAGGAAAAACTTTACATCATAGTAGTTGCTGTTTCACTTCGAAGAATTTCGCATCAGGCTCTTCGGAATTTGATGCAGCTGAAAGTAGTTTAAAAGGTATTGTGGGAGATCGTCCGATTCAATGGCCCTAGAAATTATTTTTTGAAAAAAAAGCACAACTCTGTCAGTGGTCTTACCAAATGAAAAATCGGCACCACAGTGACAGCAACGCACTATTAGCGAATTTGAAATTCACGCTGTATCTATCCAGTACCCGCTTTAAGAGAAACCGGAAAGAGAGATGGGAGGACAAGGAGGGGGAAGGAGACGTCTTTATTTGTATGTATTGCGAGCACATGGTGAACCGAAAGCGCAGACGCATTTGCAGTATGTATTAAAATTATGACGTCTAACGCATTTTGAGAGCATTGCCAAGCCGGAAAAATATGGGCATTTACAGCTGTTATGCGAATAACGGAGTTAAGCGCAAGAGATGTCGGTAGTGCGTTTGCGATGTGAACAACAATAACTTTCCAAGAAAAACCAACAATGTCCGCAGCCGCTAACCGTTTAAATTTTGCAATATTTGCACGCATCCAATCTCTTGCAGTTCTGAAAAGTGAGGAAAAGTTCGTATAGTAGGAATAACGGATAAAACTGGTTTTAAAAAATAGCAAAACAGAATGAGGAACTCATAGGATAAAGCAGAGCTGAACTGTGTTAACACTGTTAAGATTTAAAAGAAAAAAAAAAGCAGAAAAAAGGAAACCGCGTGATCAATCAACACGTTTCGTGCGTAAGATGGTAAAATGTTCAAGCAAAATGCAATATGATGGAAGACATTTAACAAAGGAAACGGGTCCCATCACAGATACAGCACGAAATACGTATGCCTAAAACGGCTCCAAATTTTGTTTGCCTGAAATATTGACATCTCTCAGTGCAATGGAACGAAGAACCACAATGGAAGTGGGCGTCTGTCTAAAGTTCCATTTCCAGTTCCAGGATTTCTGGAACATGTTAAGTTACATACTGAAATAGTGTTTCCGGAAATCCACTTTCTCTCTTCCAGATTTTCGATTCAGCTGTTCCAAAGAGCTCTACCGGTACAATCGTAATATGAATTTTGGTCTTCATGACCTCTTAACACTTTTAACTAAAAACAGATCATAACGCCAAAGAGCGAGCAATCAAATCGTGCTTTTGTCACGGCTTACAGAGTATGGACAATGTGGAATACACTGTTCGGACATAACGCAACTATAATTGCTGGTGCTCTTGAGAAAATCCGTAATTGCGCCCAAAGCACGCCAAAACCGTGCAATGGTGATACTAAAAGGTGCCCATACAATAAACGAGCTATGCTCAATCAAAAGCTGTTTCTTTCCCAGCGAGCCTCTTACAGTGAAAAGAAATGTTGCGACCCGAAACCAATATTATCACGCAATACCCGCAATCGTACAGCACATACTCACGGACACACCAACGAATGTGGCGAAGCTGACTGCACGAAATTTTATGGCGCAGCATTTGCAGCCGTGCAGCAAACATATCAAAGTATTCATTATTCATGCGCTTGAGCATATATTTTATTCTCCTAGCGCAAATCTCTGGCCGCGTCTCGTTCTCGGCCGCACGAGCGCTTCCCCCATATTTTCACGACGACACCCGCAGTACTCCCAGCGTCTGCAAGATTCACTGTGTCCAAGGCCACGGAAAAATTGTGAAACACATTTTAGACGCTAGCCCTCAATGCCATATAACGATTATATATTAGAACCAACATTGAGGCCGAAACATCACAATCGCAATTTGCGCAATAGAGGCAATTTTTTCATAGCAGCTATAACAACGTGTCCAAAGCATATTCCGAACGGAAATTAGCTATGAAAATTTCCTACCCATCACGAAGACGCGTAACCTAGGTTCTTGATTTGGCCGTTTCAAAAGAAAATTCAAACAGTTCCAAATAATGCCGGTCCTCGAGGAATTTAACTGTCTGATCGATAAAGTTTTATTGAGGAAACAAAAAGAAACGACTGAAAATGAATTATATGAAATGTAATGCAACAGAGCAATAAAGAAGCACAGAGGACGATGAGAACATATATGAGATAATATAATCGACGACATAAACATACTAACAAGCTGACAAGATTGCATTCAGCACGGTTTACAAACCGTACCATATCAATGCAGTCAACGTACACATCAAATCAGTACCTGTTTAGCAGAGAATATTAGGATACAAAATGTGCACTATAAACTGGGACTGAACCCAAAGGTTTACTTGCAAAACCACAATTGCAAAACAACAGCGGAGCAAGAACTTCAAAAACACCGCATTAAAGGATCAAGATGAAGAACAGGCAGCGCTAGGTTTCGCAAAAATAAAAACTTCATGACTATGCCATTTTCATTTGTGTATGTGTCAGCAGTATCGCGCATACGTAGTGCATACCTCATGGCCGAAGCCCGGCAGCTGTTCGGAAACCAGAAAAGCAACATCGAAATAATCCCAATGCGGTTCTACTATTAATGCTTTAGGATATGACACGACTCTTGTGACTTTTCCGTCCTCCACGAAGAATTTACTATCGATATAACGTATAACTGTACCATCAGAACATCTAAGGCATCTTTAAGAAACGAATGGCGAAGAAGAATGAAAGTCTAAGATGTATAATACAATGCTTATGTGATTATACATTGAAAATAATGTGCAACAACAAGCTGAATACATACAAAAAGTGGTTGGATGGAAGTAACTTAACAAAACAAAACGCAAGAGAGACTTCTTGGCTTGTTAGTAGCGATTGCTAATAGCATTGCTGCTGGCACAAAAAAGCAGATTGAGCAATGTAAGTTTTCTCATAATATAACCAGTAATTCAGTCAACATAAAACCAACTATAGCCATTTCCAATTCAGTCTCTTCCCTGGAAGGTCTATGCAACTATCCACTCTCAAGTTTGACGCCTTGGTGATGCAAACAGCCAATGAAAATGGCAATCTCTTTCGATCAAGGCACGATCTTGGAGAGGCCATTCAACATAAGCTCTTCTATCCTTAATTTGGTACCTGTCTCACATTCTAGCCAGACAAAATTTTGGTGTCTCGGGAACGGAATGAATGATTTAAGGACAGCAACATGTTCGTTCTCATTTACATCTAAGACATTCCCCATATAGTTTGCTTTTCACCATATCCATAAAATACAAATATAAGAGAGATCAACAACTACGATAATAACAACAACAACAAGCGTAAATAAGTATACGACATCTGTAGCTCTTAATCAATTCAATTCAAAAAAATGCCCCAGAGAAATAAGGAGTCAAAATTATTGTTGAATCGACAAGCAGGCATGATTTCGTTTGACGTACGTAATTCATCACACTAATTTCGACAAAAGCTGAGGATATTAATTTTCGTGTGAGTAAAATTCAAACGTTAAATGGATTTGGAACCGTCAACAACCATTGTCAATTTAGTAATAATTCCTACTGATCATCAAATCGAAAAAAAACTATAAACAATGGTGAGTTGCATTCAAATCCAGAATCGAATAAATGAATTAAACTTTTCAAGGCATGCGTTGTCGAAATTGGTTTATATGTAAGAAATTACAAACGACGCAAATTAATAGAAAGTAATCGCCGCGCCTCTTTATCGTTTTAAATCCTGCAAAAGAGGATCACAAACATGATAAAAGGTTATCGGTTCAATTAAATTTCAAGTTCGCTTAACGGAGCTCATATAATCATTTCAGCCCTCATTAGCTGAAATCCAAGCTGAAGTCATGCGATTCAATCCCAAAACTGCTCGAAAAATACAGCGGACTGAGCAATTCGATACAAAGAAGTGCCAACAATCCTTCAGTGGATGCATATAACTGAGGGCTGGAACATGGAAATGTCTTTAAAAAATGCACACTTCGTCGTTTGCACACTAGATTCGTATTTATTTCTGATTAGCTCCTCGTCCCCCCTATTATCACCTACCTTTATATATCCACCTTAGTCATTTTATTGCAAACCAATTATACAGCTTATCACCCAATTAACAAACATTCGACATTTAGACGCAATATTTCCAAAGTATGACTTTATCTCATATCTTACATCCCACAGTTTCTTCTCGGCATTTCGCATTTCGACAACGCTATACGCAATCGCCACGAACGTCTCTGTCGTATCACATCTGCAATAAAAATGACTTTTGCAGGTGCGATTAAAAGCACGATCCACAAGCCAGGCTCGAATCTGCAACCTTCCGCCTTCCGCACAAGTGCTTTCTGGGCGTCATGTTCGTTGCACTGCACGCAAATTTAAGCCGATGTGAATTAAACAATCATGCAAAGTATTTGACCACTGTCCAAAGTCCGCAAGACCGAAGATTCGGACGCGCTTGCGGTCAACTTCTTAAATGACCATAACACACGTTTATCGCTTGCAGACAATTTACCAAAAGAGACATTAAACAGCACTGGCTAATAATCTTTCCCGATCGGTTCAATATAAGATCCCAGAATGTAATCAAGCCGAACAGGCATCAAGTGGATAGAAACGAGGGTTAGGGTAAATTCAGATTATTTGGGTCAGAAAACAACAGTATAAACGTTTGCATCAGACTGAACTGGACACTACCATGAGGAATTATTTGGATTTAGTTACATAAGCAGTAATAAGCAAAGTGTGAATTCGTAATAAGGTGTGATATTAATTGTGAGTATTCACCGCGCAATGAATGATGACACGTTTATTTTGCAAAGTCCATAAGGCTGCCTCTGCAGACGGAGGAGACCTATTCTTTACCGCGCTTGCTGATGAAAGTGTGCATGAGATCAGATGTGGTCAAACTATCAATGAAAGAAAACAAATTCAGCACAAGGGAGCTGCAACTAACGGTCGCAGTCGCTCGGCAAACTCCTCTAAGCTTACTACAAAGAGATGCAGACTCAATATAATCAAGCACTTTCTTTTTCAAACAGGGTAATAAAGGCATGGAATTATGTGCCGGATGAGATCGCAAAAGCGAAATCCTTGCAAATCTTTAAAAATAATATCACATCCCTTATGCTTACACTTACTGTAAATACGTACTGTCTCATGGAACTGTTACTTTCCACGCTGTGGCACTTTACCATGTTAAATGTTCAATTTTCCTGTCAACTTATACGCAGAAACATTATCTTTATTTTTCTTTTCTACCATTCTCCCCCGAAGGTTCTTCCGCCAGGCGGTAATTTCGTCGCTGCGTCTTATGCCGTGTACAATTTGTTTCTGTTACCTACTTGTACGAATAAATCATCATCATCATCATCATTCATAAATTATCTGCGGAGAGAGCTTTGCAGAAGACTTGGAGTACAGCAGGAAGGAAAGGAAATGTCTCTTCGATAAGCGAACTCAACGGGATCTGCTGCACTCATGAAGGATGAAGAAGCTGCCTATCTATTTTTGCTTGCAAGACACGAAAGGGATAAAGAAAAAACATAGCGCGCTACCCCGAACAAACTGCCTTTCCTATTGCTCTGCTTAGCTGTGAATTTTATGGCTTCTCTACCCCCCAGAAATACGATAGAATACTAAAGAGTTCCATACGAAACCCCATCCAACAGAAATTGAAGAAA
>JPKZ01003266.1:393185-411470 GCA_000803305.1 Toxocara canis | reverse complement strand
ACTCCCTAACTTCTCGACGCATCTCGGGAAATGGGGAAGGTGGAAGGCGAGCAATCCTTCTTTCCCCATAGCCTCTCCCTGGTTGCGAGCCTGGTCACCCGTAAAGGCGATATATACCATATTTCATTGAAAAAATCCTTAGCGCACTCATTTCCGTGTATTAGATAAAGTATGCATGAAATTTTTTACCTGAATGAAATGTTTTTTGTATTGAAAATATTTTTACCTTTTATGCGAAAAAATTTTATCCTCGTTTTCCGTATTTAGGGTAACTGCATTAGGCAGGTGCATATCATTTGGAGTCTTTACATTTCATTGACGCCTTCGAGCGCACTCATTACCTTTATCGTTCCACTTAAATTCTGCAAAACCTCCTTGCTCCATAAAACTTTGTTGTTCTCTGTTTCAATCGGTCAGCTTTACGGGCTTTGAGAAATCTGTCAATAAAGCTTTAAGACATCCTCTTTTATGTGGATATGTCAGCACGTTAGCACGTTACCGCTCGGGCCTTCAGTGCAGTGTCTCGATGTTACTGAGGCAATCGCACGCCGAGCACAGCCATCCCATTGGCTGTTTTAGCCTGTTGTTAACCACCCACTGGCTGGGCTGTTAGTGGTGTGGTGGGAAGCAGCCGGGAATCAGACCCCGGTTTTCCCGCACGCGAAGCGGGGGCCCTCCCACTGAGCTATTGCCGCCCACGTTTCATTTGGATATAGTCTACACTAACTTGACTCATTAGCGCAGTACACTCATAGGTATTACTTGCACTCTATACGAAAACCTTGCGCCGTGCTTGATTCTTGTTAAGGAAGTATCGTGCTCTACAGCTACGTCTACGAGCTGTTAGGTATGCACCTATGCACACGTTTGATCATTGATTTTAACTATTCTGTTTTTCGCGGGCGTTTTGCGCGCCAGTGGATGTAACCTAGCTCTTCTTCTTCACGCCAGTTCTCAGCCAATCACAACCCGCCATGTCACCCGCCACTGGCTATATAAGGAGGCACCATTTGTCCATGTTCCACCGTGTGGTTTTCAGACAGCAAACTTCATCTTTGATTTCACCTCGTGTTTGGTTACTCGACTGCCAACTGACGGATGACAACAGTGGCGCGAGGCGAACATGATACGAATAACGGTGTACGTAATTCATCCATGCGAGTCACAATAATCTGTAAACCACGGTGTGTGCTTACTGTTCGACTTTGTGGATCTTAGTAACAATACATAAACTTAAGCTGCGTGCGCCATATGATAACTCCATGCAAGGAATTTTCTTTGCAACGAAAATTAATGACGCCAAAGAATTTGCACTTTGCACTCCGAAAAAAAACGACTCGACAAATCGAATTGACAGATCGGATATGCTTAAACAGCAAATGGAGATGGCGTTTGGAACTGAATCTGCAAAGCCCGATTCACCACACCTCGGTCCATATGACGTTCGTTCCTTCATGCATAGCTTTGGTTAGTTAATTCAAGGAATAACACTCTTTCGATGTTCGAGTGCAACATATTTCGTTAATACGTCTAGCTCGATATGTTAAACAGCTTAAGCGTAGTCTCTCGATGTGGTATTATAACAATTTACGGCAAAATGCATATTCCAACATGAATGTACAATTGCATTTGTGTTGCCAAGAAATGCTCTTGTCCTATTTTTATTTATCGTCTTTTTACTTATCACAATTTCTCATTGAGTTTGGAAATAACCTCTTGTCATAAATAGCAAGAAAACAAAACACTAGCAGCAGCAATATTTGAGTTGAAAACATGGACTGAAATGAAACAAACTGTTTAAAAAGATAAAGGCGGTGGATGAGGCGACGACGCTAAAAAAAGTCTGCGAAAAAAATCCGTATATTTTCGGAACAAGACTCGCAAAGCAAACTATGATGGGACATACTTTGTTACGGGCATTATTCGGGCGCTATAACAACTCCGTCTGTGTGCTTATTATTAGCGGGAGCTGTTTTTTTGGTGAGGGGGGGAGCAGCATTTGACTGAACCACTTGCGCAATACAGCTGTGGATCTCATAGTACGCCAATAAAAACAGCCGGACAATAACGCGTTCACTAACACATTTTCAAATACACATTACTTTTACGAAATCAGCGCTTAGTTTAGGTGACACTTCAGCGCAGCAAAGCAATAAGGCAAGTGAAAACAAGGACGGCGATAAGGCGGCGGCAGGTGTAAGTAGCACCGGAAGAGGTGGTGGTTTCTGTTGTGGGATATGTGGTGGACTCTGACTCAGGTGTTGTGAACGGACGAGTTTGCGGCGATGTAGTTGTTGTCGTCTGTGCTGGCGGTGTTATGTGCTGCGTTGTTGTCGTACCTCCAGGAGCAGTTATCGGTTTTGTGCTAGTCGATGCAGGTGCAGCGCTAAATTAAACATGCAGCTGAACACTGAATACAGTACAGCTTCTGAGTCTTCCACTCACAAACAGAACGCAACAACGGAACAAGGTCGAACATTCGAAAGAATGTCCCGATATTTGACAAGGAGCAGGACCATCGGGGTTTTTGGTTTTTATTCCTAAATCTGGTCCACCCTTAAAGGCGCTTTTAAAAGCGCTAAATTAAACATGGTTTCGCTAGCATTTAACGAATAAAACTGTTGTTTAGGAGCAGGCTTCCATGAATAGAACTGATTTTGGAGTGCATCACAAACATTATGTGGTAGCTTATTAGAACGTGAGTTTCATACCTTTGGCGACACAGCAAAAGACTAATAGTTAAACACGAACTATAATAACTTTGAAAAGAAAGCCTTCGACAGTTTAGATTTCGAGACGTTACTGACTCTGCCACCAGTAACATCAAATGCTAATCGACTGCCTGTCTACCAGTCTTAAAGTGCAAGCTCATGGAGAACGGATGGCCGGTTGAAGAGGGTGCATCAAAGTTTCGTTTATGAAGCACAGAAAATTCCACTTCGTAGGGTTTTCAAGGAAATCATCTGTACAAGAAAAGGTACTAACAGCTCATTCTAAACAATACTTTCTCAAACTGAAATATTTTTGTGACGTTTTCACATAACGGATGGCTGTCGCTAACGAATTCAAAAGATACTATAGTGAAGTTTCGAAAATTTGGCTAGAATAGGGGCATTACTTATGAGCACTACCACTTAATACACAAATATAACTTCAAAGGTTAGCAGGGATCAATTAGAACATATAATAAATAGTAATGTTGACTTACGTATGCGTCCAAGTCAAAGTTAATGGTGAAGAAACCGCAATGTTGATAAGATTGGGACAGTTAATCGAGACCAATTTCTTAACGACATCATATGTGCCGCAGTGCGATATTGAAATAGGTGAGTTGTTCAACAGTGCATCAGCAAAGCGAGGTGCAAACGGATAACCGAATATTTCGATAACGTCCAATGTTGGAATGCCCGGGAGTGTCTGAAATTTGAACGCATTTCAAACAATACTCTCTACAAGATACAGTTATCGTTCAAATTGCGATTGTTTCCACAAACTTTTGAAGTTGACATTTCGAGAATGCGAGCATGGAATCGAGAAATGATATGCGTGCGCTTAATGAATAAGATCTTAATGACTATGATATAAGTAAGGAAAGCGTTGTGAGCACGTCGAAACGATGAAATGCGTTCTTAGCAGGCCCGGTAAAAACGACCTAAATGGTATTCAAAAACAATCTGCCCGATCGGCATCCAAACAGTTGCCGTTGGCGAACACTGTGAAGCATTGGCAAAGCGATCTGTCCGCAAGATCACAACTCTCTTTTGATGTCTACTCCCTCGTTTTCTTATTCTCTGGGATCGCTTGCAAACAACGTTATAGATTCGAATTCAAAGCAAAATTTCCCTTATCCAGAGCACACGGAAATTCATTAGTATTATGGAAATTTCGTCTTTATGCTTCACAGGCTGTAAATTATGGGTGTCGGACTTCAAGGCGTTTCTTTATTTCTCAGCTGCAACTACCGAAGAGACAGATATAAATAACTGTACAAACACCATTTTGCCATAACAGCCTTAATTGTAGCAAAAAATGGATAATAACAAGAAACGTGACCAAAATATTGTCAAAAGAGTAGAGTGCTTTCATTTGTCCGGGACTGTCGAGTATAACAATGTCATATAAAAAGAGGGAAAATAGAAATTTCCGAACGGTATTAGTTCTCCAACCAGAATATACAAGCGCAAAATGGATGGGTCGCATGAGTTGGCAGAAGCAAAACTTTCCAATCCGCCCTTTACGTGAGCTCAAATGCATAAAAACGGCGAAATAATGTAAAAACACAACGAAAAATAGTAATTGAAAAGCATGACAGCTTCGGAAGGCAATCTCATTTCGAATTTGGGGGGTAGGGGGTGGAGGAGGGGAGAAAGAGAGAGAGCGAGAGGACGAGGGCGCAGTAATTGACTTTGAGGGAAGATCGTGCGCGACAGCAAATTCTAATGGCAAACCTAAATTTGGGCCGGTGAACTGAGCTTAGAAGATAGTTTCTGTGATATGGCTCTGCAAGGAAGAAAGAAGAAAAATGAACGATGTGAGAAGAATCAAATTTGGAGTGGGAGTGGGAGGATGAAGTAGCGACTCCAAAGGCGGTATTACATTTTTGGGAGGAGGTTGAGACTGCGCGTGACACAGCGACTCCGGGATGGGAAAAGAACTAAACTGATTGTCATAAATAGGGCCCTCACAGTGTACAAACAATGCCAGTGAGTGCATACCGACGTATGCGTAGGCGTAATCGTGATGGTTGTCACTTGCGACGTTACTGTGGCTTTAAACTCCCATGTGAAATACATCTTGTCCGAAAGCAGACTCTCGCCGTCATCCCAGAATAACGAACCCGAAGCCGGTAGAGTCCAATTGGCATCTGAAGTGGAGAGGTTAGACAGCGAAGGATGAAAGAAAATAGCGTGTCCGTTCAAATAGAAGCAGCTGTAGTTTCATGTGTTTTGAGAAGGGCATAGAGAGCGCGAGTTTTCGAAAAAGAGGAATGTACACATTTCATTGCGAAATCAGAAGATAGAATTTTTGTTGAGTTACACTTTTCTAGCCCTTTGATTCCACTGCTTGAGCAATCAGATAAGAACCAGGGGTTATATGAAACACAAAGAAGCCATCCCCACGATGGCAAGCAAAATACTATGTCCCTCCGAACAGACTGCTACTTCTATTATGCCGGGTTTGGTTAAAAAGATGAGAAAAATTCAAAGGGAGGCGGGGAGGGGGGGGGGGCAGGACGGAAACAGAACGATAACCAGACCTCCTCAGTTCTCAATGTCAAGAGGACAGGTGAATTCCTACCAAACAATCAAACAAGCTATGCATACCCAGAACAACGAGGATTTCGAACGGATTCTTGCGCGATGCAACCGTCGTCAATTCAGGAGCCTGACGAGGCAAGATGTAACCACCTATATAAAATAAATATTTAACGACGTCACACGAGACAATACACACCGAAATAGTCAGAGTACATGAAAGTTAAAGCACAACCGACTTCGGTTATTGCGAAAGCATACACTTACTAAGGTTTTACCGCGAAATGAATAAAATCTCGGCAAAGCGACATATCCCTTTAGAAAGAAGAAAAAAAAGAAAGGGGGGGGGGGGGGGGGGGGGGGGGCAGGACGGAAACAGAACGATAACCAGACCTCCTCAGTTCTCAATGTCAAGAGGACAGGTGAATTCCTACCAAACAATCAAACAAGCTATGCATACCCAGAACAACGAGGATTTCGAACGGATTCTTGCGCGATGCAACCGTCGTCAATTCAGGAGCCTGACGAGGCAAGATGTAACCACCTATATAAAATAAATATTTAACGACGTCACACGAGACAATACACACCGAAATAGTCAGAGTACATGAAAGTTAAAGCACAACCGACTTCGGTTATTGCGAAAGCATACACTTACTAAGGTTTTACCGCGAAATGAATAAAATCTCGGCAAAGCGACATATCCCTTTAGAAATCCTTTTTTTCTTCATATAAACTTTCACCATAATTGCTTTCTGCTGGTTGACAATACTCTTTCCAAGTATGCTGATGAAACGATACATAATCTTGGAGTGAAAATCTTTACAAATCTTCAGGAGAAAACTGTATTTTTCCGATATCGCCGCTAAGGCTTTCAAGACTGCCATTGTACCTTGCGTTCGCATAGATGTATTGAGCGCCGTTGTCCAATTATGGAATACTGTACACAGGTGTAGTTACCTTACTTCGCGAGCGATATAAACACTATTGAACGTGTCCAGAAATACCTTACTCGCATGGCATTTCGTAAAGTGTTCCTCGGACCCTGCACTCAAGACTACTCGACTGAACACTTTTGATTTTGAAGCGTTAGAGTATCGTAGGGTTAGGTCCGATCCCATTTTTGTTGTAAAATCGTGAAAGCACTTGTTGACATTCCCCATAGAAATGTTTCGCATTTGTTAAGGAACGCGAGGATACCTCTGCTCGTGGTTTTATCGACATCTTGTGCCGATGAGCTACAAAGATCTATCAGCTCGAATCAAGGTAAACCAGCCACTCATCTCCCCATGCATCACCTTTACGGCAATTAATGAGCTCAAGGACACAAAAATTTTGTCAAAAACGAAATATGCGCTCATGCGCTCATAAAAAAGTAGCGGAATTGAGATGAAGAGGTGATTCCAGCTTCAGCCGCAAATTCAGGTCCAATGAGCGCGGGAAAGGGACGAAATTCGCCAGCAAAAACCCAAATTCTTCAGTTCTTTTGTCTCTCATAAAAACCCTCCTGCCGTAAGGTAAGATGTATGGTTCAGAAATACATCTTGTCCGAAAGCAGACTCTCGCCGTCATCCCAGAATAACGAACCCGAAGCCGGTAGAGTCCAATTGGCATCTGAAGTGGAGAGGTTAGACAGCGAAGGATGAAAGAAAATAGCGTGTCCGTTCAAATAGAAGCAGCTGTAGTTTCATGTGTTTTGAGAAGGGCATAGAGAGCGCGAGTTTTCGAAAAAGAGGAATGTACACATTTCATTGCGAAATCAGAAGATAGAATTTTTGTTGAGTTACACTTTTCTAGCCCTTTGATTCCACTGCTTGAGCAATCAGATAAGAACCAGGGGTTATATGAAACACAAAGAAGCCATCCCCACGATGGCAAGCAAAATACTATGTCCCTCCGAACAGACTGCTACTTCTATTATGCCGGGTTTGGTTAAAAAGATGAGAAAAATTCAAAGGGAGGCGGGGAGGGGGGGGGGGCAGGACGGAAACAGAACGATAACCAGACCTCCTCAGTTCTCAATGTCAAGAGGACAGGTGAATTCCTACCAAACAATCAAACAAGCTATGCATACCCAGAACAACGAGGATTTCGAACGGATTCTTGCGCGATGCAACCGTCGTCAATTCAGGAGCCTGACGAGGCAAGATGTAACCACCTATATAAAATAAATATTTAACGACGTCACACGAGACAATACACACCGAAATAGTCAGAGTACATGAAAGTTAAAGCACAACCGACTTCGGTTATTGCGAAAGCATACACTTACTAAGGTTTTACCGCGAAATGAATAAAATCTCGGCAAAGCGACATATCCCTTTAGAAATCCTTTTTTTCTTCATATAAACTTTCACCATAATTGCTTTCTGCTGGTTGACAATACTCTTTCCAAGTATGCTGATGAAACGATACATAATCTTGGAGTGAAAATCTTTACAAATCTTCAGGAGAAAACTGTATTTTTCCGATATCGCCGCTAAGGCTTTCAAGACTGCCATTGTACCTTGCGTTCGCATAGATGTATTGAGCGCCGTTGTCCAATTATGGAATACTGTACACAGGTGTAGTTACCTTACTTCGCGAGCGATATAAACACTATTGAACGTGTCCAGAAATACCTTACTCGCATGGCATTTCGTAAAGTGTTCCTCGGACCCTGCACTCAAGACTACTCGACTGAACACTTTTGATTTTGAAGCGTTAGAGTATCGTAGGGTTAGGTCCGATCCCATTTTTGTTGTAAAATCGTGAAAGCACTTGTTGACATTCCCCATAGAAATGTTTCGCATTTGTTAAGGAACGCGAGGATACCTCTGCTCGTGGTTTTATCGACATCTTGTGCCGATGAGCTACAAAGATCTATCAGCTCGAATCAAGGTAAACCAGCCACTCATCTCCCCATGCATCACCTTTACGGCAATTAATGAGCTCAAGGACACAAAAATTTTGTCAAAAACGAAATATGCGCTCATGCGCTCATAAAAAAGTAGCGGAATTGAGATGAAGAGGTGATTCCAGCTTCAGCCGCAAATTCAGGTCCAATGAGCGCGGGAAAGGGACGAAATTCGCCAGCAAAAACCCAAATTCTTCAGTTCTTTTGTCTCTCATAAAAACCCTCCTGCCGTAAGGTAAGATGTATGGTTCATTTTAAAAATTGCAGAATGAGAACAAAAATTTCGACGGCTTTCGGCAAATTACCAATTTGGAAATTTATAAAGAACCAACCCTTCGCAATCTTTCATGAGATTAACATCTTCTCACAAACAATTTTTAAATACACCTTTGGCTGGCTGTACGCTTCAATCTTTGACTATGCAAAACTAACCTCTAACGAATAAAGGGATGAGTTGATCAAACTGGGCCTTCATAAACGAGTATCCATTGGGCGCTTGAATGGCGTAATCGAAATCTCTCAACGAATACCACGTAGAACCATATGGAAGATACGTGTACGTCATTTTCCAACCCTATGTGTTGCATACGTTTTTAAGTAAAACGTTGAATGAATGTACCTGCATCGGAGAACTTTTCATGTACCGTTGATTGCTGTGTTTTCGATAGGATCTTTTTAATTATATAAGTAAAATTATACCTAGCTTACTGATATATAAGGCTGCTGAACCAGCACGATTCCTGAAGTATAGCTGCATATCAAGCTCAGTGAACCCCAAACTAAGTTAGGCTCAGAAATGTAAGGTGGATCAAACCATTCACTCATCAGTTTTCTTGTATTCGCGTCGGTAGTGTTGTTGCTGCGGTGAAGTCAGATTATTCGCTGGAAAACTAGTTCCGTTTTACTAAGTTGCTGAAACGATAAAGAAATACTGCGAAAGTGAAGCAAACTGTAAAATTTTTAATGCGGCTGAAAACAGTTCCTTCCTATACGAAAAGATCTGTTAAGGTGCTCAGACATAAAACGCACAGTTGGGATGCAAACTTTTTTCAGCGCATAAAATTCTACGGATAGCATCTCTCTTACAATGAAAATGACTACCGATCAGGCGAACAAATACCCTTTATTTCAAAAAGTAAAGAAATACAATGTATATTCCAGATGAAAGCAGTTACCTACGTATTTACTAGCAGTTTCTTTTAATACAGTGGAGTGGCATAAGTCCCTTCCAATGTTCCTCACTCCCCTGTTAAATATCAAGGCGCATCATCATGATCTCCCTCTCCACCTCACTCACACGCCTAAGAAAACGCCTTTTAACACTTGACTTAATCTCTTCATACGCCTTTTACGACGTGATATCTAACTATGAAAAAAGTATCCATTTACCAACCTGGTAGATGACTGGTGATATTAGCATCGCTGGGCCCCACATGAACTCCATAGTATATTCATGAGCGGCATCGTCAAATGGAAATTCGAAGAAGAGCGGTCGAATTACGGTGCCTCCTGATACAGACACTTCGTACAACAGCCTAAACACTACTCGTTTATGTGATACAATAAACAAGGCGCGCTTGCGTCAAAGGTTTTCTTGTCGAAATTCTAGTCAGATCTCCATGATGGGTTACGAAAATGACCACTAAAATGCGCCTAATTCTGCTATCGTATGACGCAGGTATAAAGTTTGTAGGTTGCACACACACACGTAGGGCTGTCATTGGTTCGGCGTCCTCACTGCAAAATTACTCGCTTTGCTGTGCACTTGCAGCAATGAGACATCGTCGATCGGACTTCACTGCTCGATTTCGGCACCGACGACAAATCTTGCTGTGATCTGCGACAACGCGATAATTCGCAGATGCCTCATTTACATATGGTTGGGGGGAGATGGGGATTTAAAAAGGGCGGCCAAGAAAAACGACTATGCATATTGCGTTAAAATGTTTCCGTGGTTGTCCATTGCTGCACAGAACAGCATCAGGACTTTACGTTTACTTCCGTTGCTTACCGCACTGTCCTTACTTTATGCCAAACAGAATGTGAACAAGATCTTGCATTTTAAAATTCTGTTAACTTACATGTGTAAACCCACAGGAAATTTCATTGCTACGAACAAAAGCAAAGCAAAGAGCAACTTCATCGACACACTAACGTGTAAAGATACGGAAGATAATGATATCTGAAGAGGTTTGCTTGTCGTGCTGCAGCTGCAACTGAGGGCCATAGAGAAGGATGCTGGGGAATATAGCCTTTGTCGTTGTGGTTTCTGAAAATAAGAACATTATGAACGGGCTGGTTTATGTCGGTTATCATCCCATGCTGAAACTTTTTTATTATGATTGCTAAATTTATAAAAGAGAGAAAAAAACGCTAAAGAAAATTCCAGACTAAAATGCAGGATGATTGAAAGAACAAATGACAAGGTCTGTGTTTAAAAAAAACAAATCTCATGGAAACAATGGCGTTGTATAAAAACTGACGCTCACAATGAACCAACATCGATTAAAAACCTTCGTTAATCATACGGACTGCTAGTAATTGAGGCAATGTGAACAGCAGTAGTAGTAATCAGACCATATCGATGAACACGTTTGGGAACAGATGGTCGCAGATTCAAACCTGGCTTGTGAACAGTTTTCGCTCACCGCCGAAAACGGCCGCTAAAACCATTGATCGGCTCTTGCCTAGGCTCCCTGTCCTTTCTTCCCCCCACAAAAGATCTCCGAGCTTGATCACCCTCAGAAGCAAGGGTCAGTCCTGCTTTTGATCCAGATCACAATCCGCTCAGCGTCAATCACAATTCCAATTTGCTACTTAATCACCATAACTGGCAAAAGACCCTAAATGAATCGGCACTTTCAAATAACTCGAACATAACACTCATTTAATTTCACGACTGCCGTAGTAGCGAACTTTAAAGTGCTCTATACAATTCAAAAGAAAATTGTAAAACTGTACGATTTAAGGGCTGCCGATAAACATTTTCACTTTCACGCCCATTACTAATATACTTTACTATGGCAGAGACCTTGAGTATGTGTAGAATGCGCCAAGTTGTTGCCAACGAAGGCACAGCTCTTCGGTGGTATTCCCGGTGAATCCGCAGATATCAGCACCGACATATGGCACTCCAAACATGTTGAAATCTTGAATACCGACGATCGACGTGCGCAAATCATACCACGTTGCTGAATTATCGCCCAACCAGTGTCCGGCATAGTGCCCTATTGATGGGTACGAAGACCTGCAATATTTCCTCTATTTTCAGCAAGCAATCAACACATCTTTGACTGCCCCGCATATTACCACTGAACATTGCAATTAAGTCTTGCCACTATGCAGGAAACATTACTAAAAGCAGGCATATTCGGGATGGTAGCCAGGCAAGCGATAGCAACGGCTTACAAATTTTTGCAACGAGGTCGTCAGAAAATAACGACAAAAGCGATAAATAGGTAATAGGAAAGGAGCAAAGAGAGAAGCCTAAACAGACGAGACATTTACGGCTACGTGATGAATAAATGGATGAATTTGTGTGTACTCAATCGACACATAAACTGTTAACACTGTATAAATAAAGAGCTTAAACTTCTCACAAAATTTCATCTGACAAAGTCGATTTCTTCGAGCAAATCAGTTGCTCAATAAATGTTTAAAAGTCACTGAAATGCTTTCAGACAATAAAACGGCTCCTCGTTGTCCGATGACTTCCTTCCTTAACGTCCACGGACGTTAGCTTCTCGAACTGCTAATCAATTTTTCATTCAGCCTTCATTGCGTGATCGTTAGGAGCGGATTCATCGCCAACAGTAACTGTGTTTCCATGATAAAGAACTCACTAGTGCACACGGGCACCTCACAGTTTTCTTGAGTGTGGCATCCTCGCAGAATCGAGAAAAAAGTGGAGTTACTGAACTGGATCGGACTTTGGCAACTCAGAAAAAAAATTCACTGAGCCTCGCAGTTCAGTAGCTATGCACAACCGGATCCCGTTTGATAAATGGCGGGCGCTGGAAGCGTTTCAGAGGATGGCGCATGGACTTTAGTACATTGGAAACGGTAAACTTGAATTTCAAATTAATATTTAGAGATGCCACCGTTTCTGACTACGAATATTTTTGACCTTTTTTTTGGTTCCGATGAGCACTCCGATCATCAACAAATTCCTCAAAATTCTCCGGTGCTGTCGAACGATTCCCAAAACAGTTATCAGTGTACGTCGAACTAGCAGTTGACTTGAACCCATTTGTTCCTTCCTACCTCGTGATTATGGTCGTACGTTTAGAAGTGATTGATTCAAATGCGGACTGCGTAGCAATCGATTCTTGCAGTCCATAAAGATTCTTGACGTCGTAAAATCGGCCCGCTTTTGTTTGCGCTAACATGCACAGCGTTTTCGTCGACAGAGAGTTGTTCTGCAACCGTACAGTTTGATCGCATTTCAATAAACGAACGTATTCCAGAAAAAGGTTTAACGATATGTTAATAACGAGTTAAATTACCCCATTCGTTATAAAACTGCGCAACGTCTAGTTTCGGCTGTGGATACCAAACTAAAGTCCGCCTTAAGAACGGGTGTCATTTCGACTATATTTTGGTCATTATTGTGCATAAAGCGTACAGTTTGTTAACATAATAATTTTTTGTGTATGGTTAATATATATACGTACCTATATACACATGTATATATATACATAAATATAATGTACTGGCACCATGCGCCTTATGCGAACCACAGTAAGATGTAATGTGGAAAGATTTCAGCGTCATCGCGATACAATAAAATGGACCGAATCACAAAAAGTTCAATTATAATAATCGTTTTCCTACCAACAATGAATGAGAGTTCCTTTGTTTATGTGACATATTACTAGCTCTATTAGAATAGTTGCTTTAAGAGGTATTTACCGTATAAAGGTAGACTGCGAATGTCTCGTATGGCGGCATATCGTAGTGGGAGTCGTTTCCAGACAATGGACAGAACAATGGCTCGAGATTGGGATGGTCGGGATTGTCGAAGTACGATGGATGCTTTTCATTAGTACCGAAGTTTGACGGTTCATTCATATCGAGCCACATACCGTCAAAACCAACCTGCGGAAATATATATTGCCCCCACTTAACAATTCATCGACTACTAGAAGTGAAAGGCACTTACACACTTATATTATTGCAGGAAGAGGAAAGTTACAATAGCGAGTCAGTTAAGAGAACAAATTCGTCCACCTCAGCTAATGATCAAGTCAGGCTTAGTTCGATGGGTACAGGCACTGGCGTATATATAACTGCAGGAATGGATGGGACAGTACTACTGCTGGTGGTTTGTTGCAGGGTTTGATGATGAAAAGGAGAACGTAGTGGTAACGCGGAAATTTTTTATTAAATGACATGAAACTTTTATACTTAATGAAATTATTTTGTAAGTCAAGCCCAACATATGCGTTTAGCATTGAAACGCGTTTTCTTTCCATTCAGTCGCCATACTTTTCTGTTTTCTGAGCTGCAAGGTATTTAATAAAATTCGAGTCAGACGATCGAAAATTTACGGATTCGTAACTATTTATTCCCTTACTTTTTATTGCTTTCGCTTGAGATGCACATATTTTTCCTCGTTGAAATCGCAAGTTTCACTTCGCTTATAGCTAATAATATACATTCTGTTACTTTTCTGGCATCATATTTTCAAAGCGTTCGCACTGCTTGCGGAATGTTTCGGTCCTCTAGGCAAAAATTTCAGAGTTACCATATTTTGATCTCACTCTTGAAAGTTTGTAAGATTCTTTATACCTGCTTGTGGAAGCGCCCAATCTCGTCCTTCCACCACGCAACAGTTGCCGGATCCGAGAAATCTGCGAACGCAACGTGCCTATCAGGCCAGACAACACCCAGCATTATCTAAAATGTATTCGAATTAAGCATCATGCATAGAATAAGCTTCACAAGCCAAAACGAGAATAATAGGAAAACCAATGCTTCCTTGTTTGTGGACATCGCCCGATCCCGTTCTACAACGAGTTGCTCCTCAAATATCGTCACAATGCACTGCCCTCTATTTAGCTATGTGGAAAAAAAGGGCATCCAAATCTTTGATAGTTGAGAGATGCATTGCTAATTCTGAAATCATAATTATATCATTTATTTCAAACCGTTGTTTATTTCATTTAAACTAATGCAATAATTTGGGAATGGAATCGGTTTTCAATTAAATATGATTGGAGTGCTGTTCGCTCACACGATCAATTACTTCAGATGTGTGCAATTTGAAACTGCAGGAAACATCATACTATGCACTCTACGCAAAAATCGCTTTTCTTGCCTATTTATAAAGAGATTTTGAGCGGCTTTACAATAAATACTGCACCATCTGAGCAACTTTTCTGTATGGCAACGAACTACTCGAATGATCAAATCGCATATTTCGCACAAGCAAAACATATTTTGAAAATATTGTCAGTTCTAAGCGAATGCGGGTATGTGCTGTCGGGTTTTAGAATAAATGGTGTGGATTGTGGAGGAGAGATTCGTGCAACTAAATATAATAATCACCCACATATGGGACGACGCTTAGAAAGATGGTACGGATGACGTATAACTAGAGGAAACCACTGATCATGCGCTACTCCACGATCCCATATGCTTTTGGGTTTTTCTTTTTTTCTGCAAACCACAACTACTTTCACATTCCTGCTCGGATAAAACGTGGGCTATGAATGATTTTATATGGCAAACATTCATATATGCATGCATAATGAAAACATAGACAAATAGCAACGTACCTTGGTTTTATTAACGAGCGGGTAAAGCTTCTGAACAGATTCCTGTACCTGATCGAAGCGTTCCCACTCAACGAATTTCGCATTCTGCAACCATATTCAACATAAAAATCTATAACGGTACTTAACATTTGTATGCATTCTAGCTACACTTGAATGTGAGATTGTATGGAAGACATTTGTGCGCACTGTTACACTCACTCGAATATATAATTGCATCATCACTTCTAAGTCAGAGAGACGCAAGTGCCAAGCAACAAACGTATTATATTATATCTTTCACACAAAATCACAATGAGGTGTCAAGTTTCGGCTTTGCAGAAAGGGACATCTTGGCATCGATATAAAAATCACAAACGACTGCGAAACACGTAACCTACAAGTATGTCTACAACAATGGAGAAATGGCGTGAAAGACTGAAAGCCACTTGTGTGATATGCATAAACACGACTACGGGTATCGCCAACAAAACACTACATAACTTCGATTAAAGGCGTCGCAACCGTGGAGTTTCCTCTCCACAAGAAGCATATTTAAAGCTAAAAAATACTACGGAATTCGTTTGCAGTCGTTAAACAACAGCAGACTCTCAGCTCTCGAGTTCAGAACTTATTTATTTTTTCCCGCACAATCGAACTGTCTCATTCGTCTCATAAAATCGAAAGTTTTGGATGGAGGCTTTTTTGAAAACAGACAGAACTTCGTATAGGCTTGCAACGCAGGGCAAGCTCATCGATTTCATGAGCTTGAACTGAAAACAGCTACCACTACTGCAACTGCCTAGGAAGTATGACCGAACGATAATAAAGTGCTTCAAGTTTCACCAAGTTTCGACTGAAATGCAAACTTTCCACCCGGTAGAGCAAATAATCGAATACGAATAACGTGTAAAATACCAAATAAACCGCAAAAAATGGTAATGGGTGTGACAGGCTGATTCAGAACAGTCACTTTCTGACAAATGAGTTTACATACTACTCCCACTACCCATCACGGTTCCATCTGGTTCCAGCAAAACAAGCTCGTATAGCGAAAGCAGCCTCAGAAAAACTGCTTTCTTTTCTATAAATCCAAAAAGACATGTGCGAAACTTCAAACATGCAAGCAGAACTCTGCCCAAAAAGAAGGGTGGAGGGTGCTGCGAAAGAATGAGCAAAAACAAAAGCTGGTATACAATACGAGGGACGACAATTGTTGATAACATAACAACAAAGGTCTCACGAACCGAAGCTAATCCTCTTGAAAATGGCTCTCCATCGACTTGCAAGGCAGGTTCGAAGATAAGGATCATGTGCATATTCTGAGCATGAAGTTGTTGCGCAAAGCTCGGCAGTTCCTCCCATCCCTGCAAGGTACCATGCAACCCTAGACCAAATGCTTGTGCATCACGACTAACTACAATTATTCCAAGCACAGCTACTCTAAACTTGTATGAAAAAAGTTCTGATAATAGCTGAACCAGTGCATGAGAGATGTTATACTGAGGCAGGCCATACTCGGAAATGAAACGATTGTTGCTAAAAACTACAATCAGAAAGTCAGCACNACTCACCGTCTTTCGCATACAACTTGGCAAAATTATGCAAGGAACAAGGAGGAAGTGCTTAGTGCGAGAGGTCCCCAAGCAATCACTGTTCCTTCACATGCGACAAGTTAGTGACCCTCTGCCTAGCCTGAGAATTCGCTCCCTTCCCCATTCTGAAGTATGACGGAGATTGCTTTGCACTCGGAAGTTATTCTACCGACAGAGGAAACAATCTTGCCTGATAGATCCACTGTCGCAAAATACCGAAGCATCTGGCCTTTTAACCAACAGAACGTTTTAATATAAGCATGAAAAGACAAGGAGGATTTAAGGCACTGAGACTAGTGAGCGATAAAAAACAGAAATGTTTATCAAACACCGTAAAGCATCCAATTAAAGCCCTGGTGGAATGAAGTATTTAGATTCGACAGTAAGACGGCGGCATAATTTGAAGAGCAAATAGAATTTGGGACTGACATTCTCTTCGAACACAACTTGAGTAGAGTGGTTTTTCCAATGCGATGGGATTGAATCCGAACAACCTGGAGAATTGTAAATGGAGGAAAGGCAAAGGACTACGACCAGCCATTCCTCCTCGCCCCACCCCCACCCCCCTCAGAAAAAGAACTGACGCTAATTAGAAATAAGCTAGGTAAAAAATTACAGCTCCGGTCGTGAAATCCTGATATCTGTTCATATAATCGATATCCGCATACACAACATCGATTGGAATTCCGGCATTTTGGACTTCGGTGATCACATTTTTCAATTCGGCGAGGTTCTTGTAACCATACTTGCAGATCTGAAAGACGGTAAAGAAATTCACTTAGAGTACCATAATAGAAGTCAGCTTCATGGAACTGATGAGTTTCTGGAAGCCCAATAATGGATGGAAGGGAGTAATAAGTTTATTCATGACTTGCAAAAAGAACAAGTGATATGATACTTTAAACGGAAAGGAATCATTCCTCCGGAAACTGTGGATAGTTGTACGATGAATAACTTTCTGGAGCGAAAACCCATGCGGAATCCGCATATCTATGCCAGGAATCTCGCTGAACATAATCGTACGAATTGCGTAGACGAAAATAATCCGTCCAACGTTAGAAGGGAACCATGACCGCTATGCAAGAGCAGAAACAATTAGATGGACAGAACTAGATAACATTCTGAGCAAGATGAGCTTTCTGTGATAAAAGAAAACATTAATTTAAATTTGTGAAAGTAAGAAGAGTCTCGAAGGGAATTAGCAATGGAAATCAAGTGAAACCGACGTGACCGAAAGAAATGCGTGTAATAAGGTCATACCATATGTAAACAGAACTTTCACAATTTGCTCCATACATCGGTTTAAACAGCATGTTACCTTGGTAAAGCAGTAATTTCTTTAAAATACCAACCCAAATTAATCATACTTTCAACTTGAGTTAATTAAACTCAATTATCAAATCGAACGGCCATCGATATGTGAAGTTATGCTTCGAAGCATCACAGTTTAAGCTGGAAAACTAACAACACGACAAATAACTACCTGAAATCCGAGAGCCCAGTATGGAGGCAGCGCAGGGTATCCAATAAGGGCAAGATACTGCTTGATAACATCCTCAGGTGTTGGACCCGGGAAAAAGTAGATATCGATCATTCCACCAACTGTGCGGTATATGATATGGGGAGACGGGCCGGTTGCTATTTCCTTCAATTACGCTTTATGAAATTGGCAAAAATGCACTGCAGCAGAATGCCGCTCACACATAAACGACATTGAGGCTACGTACATAACGAGCGTCTGTGAGGTCTATATGATTAGGGAGGCCGCTGATCTAAGGAAAGGG
>JPKZ01003266.1:284106-380732 GCA_000803305.1 Toxocara canis | reverse complement strand
GGGGAGATGGCAAGATAATGGACAGTCTTTACTTAATGCATGGTAACGTAATCGGTTCAGAGGTCGGAATCAAATTATCCGCAAAACGTTTCTGTCTTCCATACTTCCTTCCATCAGCCTCTCTGTAGGCGAGCTTTCGTCCAACAAATAGATCAGCAGTAAAATTTAAATTCCTTTGCATAGAACATCTATGCATAGTCTCATTAACGAGTAAACAAGCTGCAATCAAATGCCCGATCAGTGGCCTGTTTCACTGGCTTTCATTTCGTTCGCGTAACAGTTTTAATCAAGGACTCTAAAAGTAAAGAATTCCAAATTGCTGCTAAAGAGATTTTCGCGATTTTTGCTAATTACGGTCTATTATGTCCTATTGGACTGTGAGTCAACGAACACAAACCCCAGCACAAGCCTATATTTTCATCAGTTCTCCGTGCACTACGTGGTCATAGCTTTGCGTCGTTCGACTACATCAAGACTGAATGCATATAGACAGCCGAAATCAGTATAATGTAGCTCTTCGAGATACACAGATTCCCCAACAAAGGATGAAAAGAGAGATGAACCGAGCCTCTTCAAGCTCAGGAGCAATTAGCATCGCAGGTCCCCACATGAACTGATAATTCATCTGGTAGGCAGCATCATCATCTGGAAACTCGAAGAACAGTGGACGAATAACGGTCCCTCCGTCACGTGCCGCCTCAAACATCAACCTGTAATAACATTAATTTGCTATGGTCATCCTTTATACTCCGACCAGTTAAGTTATTACTTCATTCGTAGTTTCCAAAGATGTAGTACATAAACTGACATTAATCTTAGACAAGCGGGGAGATTTTGAAGGGATGTCCGACTATGACGAGCGATCGCACAACTGCTGCACTCTCGATGGATCCTTTTCCACATAAAAATACAGACATCTGAGAGCACTGGGACACATATGCAAACTGTAAGACAAATCGCTAACGAAACCAGCTCCAGTATTGCTCGAATTACAATCAGTTCGGACCGTATTAGCCGTTGCACCTTATTACTGCGTTTGAGGGACACCGATTTACTCTCGCCCACCCATGAATACCGCTACGGTCAGAATCAAAACATACGCCCACCTATCAAAATCAATAACTCGTGTTAGCCACCACGAAAGAAATACGCCATTTAAACACATTTTCTAGTTGCTTGCGCAGTACAAATGATGCTTTTATAAAGGCGTCAGAATATTCCCACACTACGAATAAAATACGAAATATGTCCAAACTTCCACTAAATTTCTGAAAAAAAATGTCCTTCATAATAAAAACAGACGTGTAAAGGTAGGGCAGGTGAGTGTATCGGAACATAATGGCGGATCTACTCGCAC
Source organism: Toxocara canis (assembly GCA_000803305.1). NCBI lineage: Eukaryota > Metazoa > Nematoda > Chromadorea > Rhabditida > Toxocaridae > Toxocara > Toxocara canis. The sequence continues at coordinate 379,375 of JPKZ01003266.1, read as the reverse complement.
GCCCCACATTAAACCATGCTGTTGGATGCTGAGGAATCGATACATCGTCATTGCGATTGCTGGAAATTAATATATCGTAAATGCGCAAATCCAGCTCATTCTCACTGACAGAGTCTCTTCTTTGAAATCAGATTTGCCGTCAACACCCTCCTCCCTTTCTCGAATTCAGCGTCGTCCTCCAGTTCAGGCTCCTTTGGTTCGGCCAAAAGTTTTAATGCGTGGAGCGGCCCACAGCTTCCCCAACGTTTGCGTAATGTGTAAGTTTTTGAAAAAAATTCCGCCTCTTATTTCATCAGAATTTCGTTAAATGAAAAAGCTCGATGGCTGATTGCAGCAAACCAAGTAATTTTAGTCTGGTTAAGCAGAAAAAAAAAGCCGACCGTCTTTGAATATTCTGGAAACCTACACGTTGTTTAAAGACTCATGGCATTTTGGTTCGGCAAATCGGTGCACTTGGCATCAATTTTACTAACAAGCTCTTCTACTGGAACCTATTTGAGGCCCTAAAGAGTGGACATGTTCTGGATGCCTGACCGCTAGGAGGTTTTTGTCGAGGCTCTATCGACCCAGAATCTTGGGTTCTTCGATCTGACCCTTGGGTTTCCCCATGTTGACTGAGGAAGAACGTTCGATTCGACAGCCACTGAGCGTAGATTTCATCAACAGCGTTCGACGCTACCCAAAACAATATTGGTGATAACTATGTCCAACACTGGAGTCACTCTCAACAACTAAATGGGGAACAATCCAGGGTCGATAACTGGCTCGATCTTTTAAGAATATTAAAACCAGAAGTAGACCTGCAGAACATATAATAATTCTGTGGCATCGTCAATGCGTATTGCCATAAACGACAGCGTCGACGGCATCAAAAACTAAAATGTGATACGTTTCCGAGTGAGTTTGATTTGCAGGCCTCGAACGTGCGAAAAATAAGATTTTTGTGTGGCCGCAAAATAAAGAGGATGAGTGAAAAATACAGATGCGCCAAAGGTTTTCACTTTTTCTTGAATCGTTCAAGCACAGGGAATAGCTCTTAGAAATGTTTTGAGAAAAAGCATATCATAGACGAGAACATTACCGTGAAAGGGTGTAGAATGCGCCAAGCTGATGCCAACGAAGACATAGTTGATCTGTCGTGTTGCCTTTGTATCCACAAATATCTGCTCCGACGTATGGAATACCCAACATATTGAAATTTTGAATAGCGATTACTGATGCGACCAGATCAAGCCAGCTAGCTTCATTATCTCCAGTTGAATGGCCTGCATAGCTCCCTCCTGACAGGTAAGAGGATCTGAAATTATGGTCATGAAAATGGTTGCCTCCCTGCAAAGGATGCTTCCATCGTTACCTGTAATATCTCAGCCATTATGCACTCATAATGCTTGCCAGAATATTCATACGTCTTCCTACCTGGAAAAGTTAATAATATACACAATTTTCTTTTCATTCATCCAGAAAACCCTTCGCTCATGCATTTATATTTTCATTTGTTTACGACAGGCAATAGAAATTCTCCTATACAAATTCATTTCTATCCGCTCTGGCAAAATTGGTACTTGCAACGCGCACTGTAGCAATGACGAATCCATGCGTGCGTTTGTCAGTCTGTCAAGGGCATCACTCAAACGAGCATCCCTAAAGCTATGCTTCATTTCGGGTACCATTAAACGGGATGATTAGTACCTCGCGATTGCACCTATGAAACCAAACGGTTTTATGAATGACATGCAAATGAGGAAAACTCACACCCATTTCGAATTTGTGTTGACAGCAACGCTTATACTCGGCAAATAATCTTTTTGTCCGCAGAAATGGTTATACTCGGTAAACAACCAATTTTTTCCACAGAAATGCTCATTCTCCGTAACAAACAATTTTTGCTCTCAGAAATGCTTATACTCTAAATAATCAATTTTTTCCCACAAAAGTAATTATACTCCGTAAATAATCAACTTTTGTCCGCAGAAATGCTTATGCCTGGTAATTAATCAATATCTGTCTGCAAAAATGCTTATACTCGGCAAATAATCAACTTTTGTTCGCAGGAATGGTTATACCCCGGGAATAATCAATTTTTGTCTGCAAAAATGCTTATGCTCGGTAAATAATCAGTTTCTGTCCAGAGAAAGTTTTTGCTGAAGATCGGTTAAGCGTGACCGATCGCGCGTAAACTAAGTCCGAAGAAGAACTGGTAATGTTAGCTTTCTAAGATAACATGTTTTGCTGAAACAGAATGCTCTTGAAATAATTCACTATAGAAAAATCGCATTCCAATTCTGTAGCAATAACAACATGAAAGTAATAACATACAAGCGCGTTCTTTGGATGTTAAGAAAAGTATAACGTGTAGCCGCAAAGAGGCACGCCACCGAAATATAAAACTTAATAAGTCACCTTTCCTCGCTGAACCATAAATTCACTTCTGCTTATACTTTACGACTTAAATAGTTGTAAAATGCCCTTAAATATGAACTCTTTTGCGGAATGCGTCTGCAATTTCTTTCACAATTATTGAATCAGTGTTTTTAGATAGGGTAGGAAGGGACATCAATGGAAAAAGCCATTAAGCCATTCGCAATCCCCGTTGGCTGAGGACAACATCCTCTTCGCTTGCACAGAGGACAGCCCTTCGCTTTGACCTTGCCGCCCCCGCGCGAACGGAAAGAGCTGGTCTTTGATGCCCCTGTAACTTGTCTCCCTATCGGATCGAAGTGAACAGAATAAGGAGAGATGTGGTGTAGCAGTAGGCATGGTAGAGTAAGTTAAGAATACTGTAATATTCTAAACTACCCCACATGTGTTCTATCTCTTACTTTCTATACCTATACTGTTATTACTTGTTAAATTTCATACAGGTTGTTTTGCACTATACCTTACGGTACGCTTCAGTTTGGCCACGGACACAGCCGTAAGAAAAAGCTTGTACAGGGATTACGAACATTACACTGACTAAATTTCAGGATTTCAGCTGCAATGTTTACCTTGTCATGATCGCTCCTCGCTTGCCTGTTATCTCCTCCAAAGCCGCTTTGGTGGCGATACTTTGTTTTAAACCGTACAGATCCTTCACATCGTATAAACGCCCTTCTTTCGTCATGCCTACCATACAGAGTGTTTTCGAGGACAGGGAGGCGTTCTGAAACATTTGCTCTTTAAATTCGAAACGGTAACTATGAGATGTTTGCCAGCCCCTTTGCTACCACTACTAAAAGCGCCAAGCACTACCACTAAAGTCGACGATTAATGATTCTTGTAGTCTTACATTGCACGGCACCAGCGAAAACTTCGAAACATGAATCGAAATCGAAACGACGGCTCATGTATTCATGAGGAAAGTCGGCCTTTCCCTTCAACGCCTTTAACTCTACTAAGACGAAATTGGTTTCACAAAGGTTTTAAGAATCGACAGACATTTGGAACGGAAGATTTAAAGTAATGAAGATAAACATTACGATATGAAATCAATGAAGGAAAAACCGGCTTCACCTGTTCTTGCTTGCATGACAAGGAATGCAGTCGAAGTACGGACTATGGGAAAGGGACAGCACAGAATCATATAAAATATAATGCTTCAATAATTTGGACTGTCGTGCCGAAGCTTTACTGCCTTTCTTTCGCCGTTATCATGTATCCTCGATTAGCTATATATGTATCCATCTGTTAAACAGCATTTAGACTGTTCATCAAAAAAAAGATCGCTGAGAACAGTCCCAACGAATGAAGTTCTGAGTGCAGTCACTGTAAAGTTATTGCACTCGATTTGATATGATCGGCATCATTTTTACTAATAAATTATTTTCGTCATCTTACTTGTTACTTCAAAATAACGACTGCACGTGCCAAAGCTTTTTCCAAAGCAATGTCACCAATAGGTACAATTTTCCACGTCGGATAGCTTCGACCAGACAACCCGAAATTAATAAGCCGAAGAAAGGTTGCCTGAAAATTTAAAAATCGCCAAAAGCTTCAAATCGGCTTTAACGCATGTGATTTGAACAAGAATATCCCTCTTCCCATCAACTTATTGAAATTTTTAGACCGAATTGAACGAACCAAAAAAGAGGCTTTCTTGCAACGATTTTTGGTAATTTCCTTTGCTTGTTCGGTTCTCCATTGGAAGGTCGAAATAAATGAAACGTACCGGCTTATCGTAATAGTAGACATTTGCGGTTTCGTAAGGAGGCTTCTCGTACGTCGAGTTCATAGGGCAATGAAGTGAAGTGATGTTTGTATGGTTCACATCTAACCAATAACCAGGCATATCCTGATTGGTTCCCATGCTGGTTGGCTCATTCCTCACGATCGAAAGACCGTCGTATTTTACCTAAACAGGTAAACCATGGTTATACTCATATAAAAATTGACGTCTCAGCTGATGATTGAGGTGGTTTGCAAATTCATTTTCTAGGAAACGTTCTTTTCCTTCAATTTTTTCGCATCCTCTCCATTTCTGCCGATTAGTTTTCCTTCCAAGCGGTTGCCATCTCAGCGAACTGTCATAAGGCAAAGCGGTAGCGAACTCGGGAACGCTCGCAATCATTCGAAAAGACGCTAGAGAATCTAGTAAAAAGGCGCTCAAATATGCAACATATCGCGTGACGTTGCAGACACAAACTGAAGAATCAATAAATATATGAAGGTGAATATAAATAGAGCGGAAAACTGACTGGTATTTCGTAATCACTAAATGAGATACGAAATGTGTTATATCCCGAAACAGAAGGCATACACTATTGAACTCGGAATCTGCTTAAGGTTATAAAGTATACAAAAATCTCAAAAAATAAAAGCATATAAAAACCACGAAGTTACAAAGCTAAAACAGCGCCTGTTGCATACATTTCACAAAGCTTTCGTTTACAAATCTTCCCATCCAAAAAATGACCCAAACCTTAGAATAATAAAGACGGAATTTTTAAAAAAAAAACTAGAAAAGGTAACAAATATGCACTTACAAACATCTTAAAAAACCAATGCGAATAATTTCCTCTTAGCACCGTTTCTCAGCACGGAGACTGTCTACAATCAAAACCATATCCAAAACCCTAAGATGTTGTCACTGTCGAAAATGTGGCTAATTTCTAATGTCTGCAAAACCTTTGGACGATTGGAAAAAGCAAAATCTGCAGGTTTGATAAGCAAAATCTGCCTGTACAGCATCTCTATAACCAGAAATCGGGTGATGTAATGGACGAAGAGAGTTGAACAGAATAACTCATCCTTACACTTATCAAAAACTTTACTGTCAAAATCCCGTACCACTTTCTCCCTGGCATTTACACAGTTTTTATTGCGCTAATTTTTCCAGTGCATCACGCATACCGTTTCATAGAACAATCTCAGTTCGTCCCTCCACCAGCTCTTCGTTTTCGCCGAGCCGAAATCAGGATATGCGACGTGCTTATCTGCTCGCAGAACACCGAGCATGACCTGAACGATAAAACGCTCTACAAAAATGAGCAACTGATACAGTTGTGTAAACCGCATCTTGATGATTCAAGAAATATGCACGTGCTGTTGACGAATGCCATTTGCCCAATAAAGAAGAGAGTTTACTCGGTGCTTCAGCACTTTACATCATCATAATGAACATTGGGAATGCCCAATGACCATATGCAATACAGCCGCCTACTTACACATTTTCGTTTTGCGGCTTCGCATAGTCACTGTTCGTCTTGTATATTCCCACTGTTGGCATCAAGTGCCGACGCGCCGAATAAACGCTATTTGTTAGTGCGCAACTACGGCTCATCAATAACCGTCTTACTATATAATTCTTGGAAATGTCAGATACGCATTTATTGCAATACTCTGGTATCTGCCGTGGTATATTCATGGAACCATTTGGAACCATACAAGTACAGCACAAATATAGAATTTCGTTTTACGCAAAAATCTCCCCCATAAAATTTTATTCAGCAACTGCAATCCGAAAATACGATTGGAAGCAAATCAACCAGTGTACTTGAAAATACTTTTGCCACATAACGCTTAACCTTTGAAAAAACTCATAAAACATATTTTATTACCCCCCAGAGCTGCCATAAAGCCAGTTTTTTTGGCAAAATTACTTCCTGACGAACAAAACACACTCGTACACAGAAGAATGGGACGAGATCGATATTGCCTCTTTACAATACATACGTGACGCAGACAGGGAATTACTTTAAACGATAACACAATGCCGTCATTTTTCAAAGGCCGTATGAAATTTCCAAACCCTAAATGTTAAATGTTCGACCAAATTTCAGCCAAAATTTTACATGGCCGGCAAATTCTGCCTCTGCTCGAACAGCTAATTGGCCTCGTTCATTTGTTGTTCAAAATTTTTTGACATTAGATATGGACATGCTCAAAAGTCAGGCGATCGGGAACGTACTCCTCCTTCCCCAGCCCTCCCCACTCTCCCCCTCCCTCCATACAGCACTGTTTGAAATATTCTTAATGCCGAACCATTGTGGTCTGGAACTCACCAATTGTAACTGGCTGATATGTTGGATCTTTCAAGGGGGCTCCTCGGTTTAGTACAGTGAAAAATCATGAATTACGATGTTCCAGTTACCTTAGTATTGTTGGCGAGTGGATAGAGCTCCTGAACGGCTTTTTGTATCTGTTCTTTTGTCTCCCATTCCACGAAATCAACATTCTGAAAAAATATTGTCATGGCAACTGAAATATCGATGTTTGCAACAAGTGTTAATAAATACACATTAAGACATAGAAGTTTTGAAAAGCAAAGAAAAAACTGCGTTTTAGCAACGCTCAAAAGAGCGTTTAATTGCAGAAATCGTCAAGGAATTCTGGAGTTTGTCAACGGAGCGCCACAGAGTTGTCTCTAATGTTAACTAAAAGGGCTTAAAGGCTGCTCGCAAGTGTCGTCTTGTTCAACTAATGTTTTCAACGCTGCTGATTTAGTGCAAAAGTTGTTGCATACTAAAATGTGCGTATCAAACTAAGTGTTTACACGTTGCAGCAAGCGGTCCGGTCCGGTCAGTTGCAACAGCAATGATGTCATTGCGCTAGAAAATACAATGCTTTTTTGCTACTATGTTATACTATACTAGAGAACAGCATAGCATTCGTACAACGCAGCATCTCCTCTTGGGCACTTTGGTGAAAAATAGCAAACTGATGCAACGGCATGGAAAGAAGAACGCCGTTGGTGGTTGGTGGTTGCTTCTACGTTCACGATGGGCCAAGCCAATGCAATTACAATCAGAAGCAGTTATAAATGCGATCGAAATGGTCTTGACATTGGCCTGCTAGACGAACGGACCGCAAGTTCTGATAGACGCGCATATCCCACACTGTTTATCGACTAGGTACTATTTTTTTAAATCCCGATGATGTGCACCAAGTGGTGAAAGGAAACACTTCATACTTTGTTGTTATTCAAATAAAAGGTGCTAAACAATTATTTTCTGTTTGGGCAACACAACCTTTCAGCGCACTGAAAACCAAGCATAGACAGAGTTCCTTTTGCCCTCCGAAGTTAGGGAGACAAAATTAGAAACAAATTCGATTAGGGATTTCTTCGCCACCTATTTAAAAGATTCGCTCAGTCACCTTTGGCTACGGTTTTCGCCGAGCGGACACCAAAATGACGAACAAAATTGAAGAGGTGCCAATATACCAGCCACCTGCGCGCCTTCAATTAAAATGTTCAACTCAAGTGTTATATACCAACCAATTGCGAGCACTACAAGTGTAATGCGTGATTGTTTCCGTTTCGTTACCCTCCCTACTATTTGCTATGGAATATTGAATTTCATCAAACAGAACAGATGAGCCCACCGATCCAACTGCTCTTCTGAAAGGATCACCATCCGCCTGCACGGCAGGGTCTAGTTCAAGAATAACGTGCCGTGAAGAACCATGCATCAGATTCACGTAATTCGGAAAATCTTCCCAGCCCTGAAAGATGATCGGATTTAGTTATCTCTTGCAATGACAAAAAAGAGTCGAGAAAACCGAAGTATCTCCAACAACTAAAAAAGTAACTGCCTCAAACGTTTCTGCAACAATGACCAAAATTGTGCATTTGAAAGCGCTCGGTTGCTTCCTCCTAGTGCAATGTATTTGCATGCTAAATTTTGATAGGTAAGTAAAAGTCGCTGTTCTAGCTATCGAAATTATAAATTATAAATGAAAACGCATGCCCTGGCACGATATGCGTTTTGGCAACCCATATATCAAACTCGCCACATATATAAGCTACTCAAAAGTGACTAAAACTCATTGGACTGCTGTGTTTATCCATTGGACTGCTCGTGCGGGTCTTTTCTTTAACTTCTTTAAGACGCCTTAAGTTAACGCAAGGTCGAAGAACTGGCTTGGCTTGAAGCAGATGCAGGTGGCGCTTCTACGACGAAAATTATAATTACCCTAGCTTCAAAATACAACTCTAGCTTCAAAGGCTCTTGAGTTTGAGCTCATCGACGAAGAGGTAAATAGGCATACATACAAGCAAAACTGCATGCATGCACATGCGCACAAACAAGCGAGCACATAACACAGACATGATGTCGTTGCAATACGCTTCACAAATTGTGACTTGTTAAGGACATAAAAACAAAACACAGCAATGCTGTTTAAAACCTAAAATGAATTAAACTCATACAGCGGCCATAGCAAAATCTTTCGATCTGTTCATGTAGTCGATATCAGCGAACACAACATCCAACGGCATGTTTTCTTGGATTAGCTCGCCGATCACACTTTGCATCTCAGATAAACCTTTATAGCCATGACGACCCAACTGAAATTATTTCGCAAATCTGACCCGAAGTGTCGACATTGCAGCGAAATTGTGGAAGCGCTGTGGCAGCATTTCGATCATTTCTTACAATCTTCGAGGGTCGTGCTTGTTGCTCTTTTTATGTGACCGTCACCACAAAGAAAGCGCTTCATGAGCCCACCATGTTCGCGAACACTCGCGTGAACATGCGTCTTTGCCTATCTGTCTGCCCTGTACTTTCAGCTGATGAATTAAAGAAGCTTTCGAGACAAAAATTGTTGAGCACAGTCTATGCGACGCCTCCCGAACAAAAACCGAGAACAATTAGGGGATTTCTGGATGAGCCATTATAAATGACAAAATAATAAAGCTGGAAATGTGGTGAACGGAAATAATTGTCTTAAAGATGAATTAGAATTGCCGAAATATAAGTCTGTAAGACGTAAAACACCGCAAACTAAATCCTACAGCAAACAAAATTGAAGTCGTGAACTTTGCAAGGTGGTACTTTTGAGAAAAACAACAACAAAACTGGCGAGGAAATAGTCGCCAGTAGTTTTGATTCTGTGAATAAATTGCCCCATCACAAAATCTGTTGATCGCTGGTTCAGCAACAATCTATGTGCGGAGCTAAATATTCTTCGTTTAGGTTCGAGGCATTTATTACAATATTTTAAGCAGGACTTTCTCTTTTAACAAATCGCTCCTCTCAACCACTCACATTTGAAAAATTCTTGGCAAAATAAGAACATTTCTCGGGAAATATATCATTATGGGGATTCCTTCTACAAGGGCTCGAAAGCTGCACGCTTGAGAGTCTGAACATCCTGAAGACGCGCATTTTCAAAGTTCCTTTATTTCAATACTCAAACACTTTTCGGAAATAGCCGTATGAGGAAAAGAAATGAAAAAACCCGAAATGGGGACGAAAATGGCCGGATTTCAATGATGGCATTCTCAAATGTTCCAAAAACAAAAATAGAAGGAAAGGAATTAGGAAGGCAAAAGATGAGGGGACAGCTGTTGAAGAACACAAAAAAATCTAGGGTTTGAGGCAAAAATATTGCTCGCACCATTTCGTGTTCTCAAAGAACAATTTTAATATGATATTAGCAACACACAGTCGAAATGTCGCTTCTCCGTATCAAAATCTAAACATCGAAAGCGTAGAAGATTTTTCTCTTCTTTGATTTCTAAGAACCAACACATGAAAGGCATAATGTGCTTATACGGCAGAGAAATAAAAAAGTGCTCCGTTCTAACTAACATTCCACCAATTTCGTTAAGCTTCTGCAATTTATCCCTTAAGTTACATAATTTCTATTTGCAATTAATTTTTCTTTTTCTTATGCACTCCTCTTTGCATAAAAATGAGCAGCAATGAACCTGGAATCCGAGAGCCCAATAGGCAGGCAACATTGGTGTACCAACAAAGGCGAGATACTGGCGTACAACATCTTCGGGCGATGGTCCTGGGAAGAAATAAATGTCCAGTATACCTCCAATTGTGCGATACACAATATGCGGCGCAGGACCTATCGTTATCTCCTAAAAACGATAATAAATTTTCCATCATGCAAATGTAAACTAAGCGATCTATGCATTTCGGTATTTATGCATATGTGCGCGCCTGTACGGTTGCAGTTACCCAGATTTCCAGAAAAGCAACACACCCGATATCTCAGAGATGATCATTCCAAACGGGAATTTAAGGTTAGTTGAGAACGGCTACCATACGGCGAACTCGTATATTCATTTTGAGGCTGATCCGTCATTATGACGGTGAAAGCCATTGTTCACTGAACAAAGAAGACCAGAAGGTAATATCAAATGGACAAAAGCGCTTAAACGTTTAAGTGGCGTCCTCAAGTAAACACATTTCATAACTGGTACAGTCAAATACAAGCAAAGAAAAGGAAATTTAAGCAGATTTGTACTAAAGGTTGAATCAGCTGCAATATAGACATAAATTTTGTGGCGTGATTAGCAGCTGTAATTTATTTTTAAACTCTAGCGACAGTGATTCTCGATACGGAAGTACCAGGCAGGTAGACGAATAAATATATATATGCAGAGGCATAGATAGACATCGAGCAGCCACAAACCGCTTTACAAATGCGTGTCAACCGCAACGAAATGCCAAGCGAGTTCACAAGCTTATTTACAAACTCCTACCAATGATAATAAGGAATATGGAACGAGGAGCTGACACGATATACATCCTCAGGAATTCAGTCATCAGATAAGCCAGTTAAATGAAATCACATAAATGAAGATAATTCATAACATATTTAAGCTGATCCATTAAAAACCATCTTTCAAAGGCTAGCCCAAATGTTAGAGATGTTCTTGGTATCTCAAAGTGCCCCAAATTCCCCTCGAGCCGACAAAAACCGCATGCAGGAGGTAGTCACAGAACGCGGAATAATCCTACCATATTTCATAATTCAACTTTAAATGGTTCCCGAATTAAAACTCGGTTAAACCGATATACACATATATGTATACGCAGAGATGCAAAGTCACGATAATGCGCTTTACATATGCGAACTCGTCAAAGCGCATAAGAATGCCAAAAATAAGCCAGCATTAAATAAATCTAGTGGTTAGGTTGAAAACAAACATGGCAAAGACCGCTTACCTGTGGATTACTGTTCAGCAAGAGTACACCATGAGCTTTATAATCCTCCTCAATTGCGATAAAGAACGGATAAACGCCGTAAAGATTTTGTGGATTCTTAAGGCCAAAGATTGGCGGAACTGCGACTGGATCATTCTCCTGTGCAAAGAGAGCCCAGGTCGTATAATCTTCTACATCATGCTGAAAAAAATTGCAAACGACCGCTGAAATTTTGCTACAGAAAAAAAACAGTATTCTAAAAAGAAAATGTTACGTTTAACGTTAACAATGCGAGCAAATGTATAGTAATTTCTACATTGCAGAGGTATTCAGTGTTACGTTCAGCTATTCTTTAAAGCTTCTTTCGCAATACTCTAGTGTCGCTACTACAACACCTTTTACGCGAGCGTTGACCCTTAAACAAGTTAAAATTACAGTTTTGCCATTTGAGACACTCAAGATATGATCAGATGAAATTTTGCACCCCTCCCTCTTGCACCCAAACCCATATTAAAAGCCTCCTTATAGCAATAATTTGCAGCTTTTCATTACATTTGTTGGCAACTTCTGCCGACAGTGAGAACAAAGGAGACTCCACACAAATGACTATTTTTTTCGAAGAATATTTAAGCAAAAAGTCATCATCACTATCGCTTGGGGTGAAGATGAGAGGTTAGTTCACCCTCCTCGCAAGTAACAGGAGGGATTCAAGACGACCAAATTTCCTTTTTTTCTGAGTGGAGAGGAAAGCGGTATGATTCGACGAACCAACCCGTTTTCGAGAACTCAAGAAGGATGAAAGAGGGAAGCGTTGCTTCAAGGCACCTCTAGTTATAACCCGTATTCCTCACAAACCAAACCTATCAATGTCGTTGTTTTCTCGATGATTTCTTCATTCTATATAAAGACGTAAGAGATCCTCCTACCCGCGTTCCACTTTAAACTACAACTACACTTGCTACAGGTACCAAACGAGATTTTAAACAAATCTTAAAACTCCCATGGAACAAACCAAGTACGATCGTAATCCGTACTTTTCCAAATATAAGAATGTTCCCTCTATGTCCCGCTTATATCTGTCCTCCAAAACGCCCGATTCAATGGAATGATTTTACCTACGAATAAGCATGGCGAAACTAACCCCGAGAATTATGTGAACATTTTCGCCTATCCCATATATCCGGGATGAACCAAGAAGTGCCGCAATCTGAATATACTGATCGGCAAAAAGCAGCCCACCTAAAAAAATGATAATGGTAGAGCTATTAGTAGCTAGTGAAACGAGCTTTAGAACCAAGCTTATGGCATTCAATTAACCAATCAAAAGAGATGTAAACACATCAAGCGATGACAAGACCCACGCCTTTCCATCTGGTAGACCCCGCATTATAGTGTAAGATACGTCAGTAAGGTTTATAACATTCTGTTTACAAGCCAACTGAGTCGCACATTCATTAACACGGTTATTAGCGGCAAGAATAAAATTTTTAGTACTGGACGCATTCTCTATCTACCGCCGACCATAACAAAATTTAGGCAATCTCTTGGTCGACCTCATAGGTGGGTACTTTGTTATTTCAAATACCATAGCCTACGTCTCACTCGTAAGTGTCTCAAACTATCAATTACCAAAACAAACTCGCCTACTGAATGAAACAGTTCCCCTCTGAAAAAAAAAGGAAAGCACAGCGAATTTCGTCAATTATGGTGAAGCAACGAAAAGCAGCTTTTGCAGCGACTGCAGGAGATGAAATTGAAGCCGAGATTTTCTAATGAGGAAATAAGGCCGAGCTATATTTAGGTTTTTTGGCCGGTTCAGAAATTCACTACGACCAAGAAAGGAAAACCGTTTCGTAGAAAAGTATAATGAAGGATGGAGATGGGTACGGTGCCTTGAAAGGTGCAAAGTTAGTTTTAGCGGAACGCCAAGCAAATCGCTACTGTTCCTGGTTCTGGTTTCCATTCCATTTATTGTGTGCGGCCAACGATAGTTGTTAGTTAGAAGGCCGCAACGAGATGTTTTATGGGAACGCCGGCATTGCAAAACATTCTTTGGAATGTGATAACGAAAACTGTTGTTATAAAGTTTTTGGGTGTGTCTGCCCAATTTCCCTTGCGTATGCAACCCCTCTTTACTCCAGTCCAGCTCATTTGTACTTTATTCTTGCCTACTCCAGGAAACCATTTGTACTTTCTGCAATCAATTTGAAGTGAGCTGGAAGCTGGCCACAACAATTCCATTCGAAACTGAAACTTATCAAAAGATCAAAGTGATTTGTCAAGTAGAAATACCATTCAGTGCTGACCACGAAGCCTGATGAACAGAGACGAACTTGGCACCTTGAATTTCCAAAATTGGCTGTGACCACAACTTTCAGCTGCATCGGTTTACGTAATAGCCCTTTTTAATGTTTGCCCTTTTCCCGCTTCCTTCCTTTACACAATGTTCTTTCATCTTTTCTCGAGCAACCTATGATCTTAGTCGGAAATTGGGCTGCAACTCGCGAACAGTACAGTATTTTTCGATGGAGGACGGTAGAAGATCACAGACGCCGATCGAGCATCTCAGCTCTTCCTATAGAGATTATTTATTCAACAAACCGCTAGCGGCTCTGACTCATTTCTTGCGATTTGGAACAATTCTTGATATATGGAACAGTTTATTATTGAAGCTGCAGACCCAATACTTTTGCGCCTAGGTTTTCAAAAATGGGAGACAATGGAACGGTTCAATGACTGGGTCCTTGGACAGGGGTTTTAAATTAAACCCCACTGATCAGCGAATCAGGCAGACTTTCGCTCAGTGTTTGAACGTCTTCTGACCGATCGGCTTTAAAAAATCTTTCTTATTTCTAAGGAATAAAATATTTCAAATTTTATTATCCCCTACATATAACATGCTGTACGTTCCCCCTTCAACTCATATTTCGATGCTGCTCTCACAAAGGTGAGAAGAGGCTAACAAGAGCAACGCTAGCATTGCACAAAATCGAATGAAGGGTTTTCGAACCGACAGAGGTATCCCAGACGGTCGCATTGGTCGAGTGCCTTTGCACTTTAAACGAAAAGATTCCAGAGTCGCTGGATGTAACAATGTCGAACGTCTCTCCTGTGTCGTAAACCTTTCTGGGAATCCCGAGATTCGGTTCAAATCTTTAAAAAAAGAACTTATCAACTTCGTCAACAACTTTCTTTTAAATGTCTCAGCACCTTTGCTTTTCACGACCGAATACCAGGCTACTAATCAACTAACAATAATAAATCCAACACGTTCGTCTACCTTCTCGTGGCAAATGTTATCTTAAAATGCTCTTGTTCAAAACATATTTCACTCATTTTCAAACAAATTCAATTCACAGGTTGTGTTTTCGCTCCGACAGCATTAACTTTCACCGGAATAACCTTCACATCATCATCACAGATTAGTGCCATCACCAATCGCTATTAGCATGACCGAAGTCTGTAACGAGACTCATCCGTCTTTCTGATAATGGAATAAGAAATGCATTTAACTTCTTAAAGTCAAACGGTCTTTTTAAGTCATCACTGTTACCGTCCGGCTGTAACATAATGAAGCACAAGAAATGCTCGTATGAAGCTTTCAAGCATCACACGAGCATTTCTCGAATTAAGCTCAAACATAAAATTTTCTTGGCACAAGCCTCAAGTACGCCTTCTTTTGCTCATCACCCTCCACCCTCTTCGTGGTCTGCTTCGCATGATTTGATCAAAGGTCGCATAACAAACCGCTGTCCTTTGAGCCTCACACTCCTTTGCTTTGCCAAAAATACCGGTCAAAGCGAAAAACATACCTGCCTTCCGCTCCAATGCGAACATTGAATGTGCTCTTCCCGATCATTTCTGCACTGAAGGAAATCTCAGGAATATCCTTGCCGAAAGGGCACCCAGTCCCGGGTGCTTTCTCAAGTATCATTGCTGATGTGTTCAATGCTGTTTTGATCTTGTATCCCGTATTTTTCGGGAAGTAACATGACGGCACTCCAGCCTGAAGTCAACCACAACGCATGCATATCATTTAAGAGTATTGCGCGGCACTATGCGCCCGTCAATAACACCGACTCACCCGTGGCCACTTCCCGAAGAACCTCCACGATGAACAGAGGCAAAAAGAAAAATTAAGGCATTTTCAATTTGACGCGCCACTTATGATTTGTATCAAACAGCGCGCTGCAGGGACGGCGACCCTTCAAGCGGTCTCTGTGGGAAGCTCCGAAAAGTAGCAATTTGAGACTTTCATTCCCGGCTTTTATGCAGCGCCTTACAACGTATTAGTGAGCGTTACGTACCATAAATTTTATCTCTAGCTTCCTTATTTCCAATCCTGAAACAACTATCTAACAGACAAACGAACATACAAACATAAGCACATGCGTGGTCGCTGCATAACGTAACTCTGAAAAATTTTACCAGAAACACATAAAAACAGTTTTGATTTGTAGGCCACACCTATATGCGTAAACAGCACTATATTACATATGCTGGAAATCTACAGCTTCGAATTTCTTTTCGAATCAGTCACCATCTGATTGCTGATTGAAAGCGACTGGGCATGATGAAATCTCCAATTCCTTGGCAATACATGCTCCGATGTGGTCATTCGTTAACAAAATAATGTGAAGGGACTCGCGGGGATTTCGGCTGTAAACAACGCAGTAAAGTAACATAAAACTGTTTCAATGCATGACCCTGCTAGATCTATAACAGCAATCCACACCAAGTATACCAACCGCTGCATTTGTGTCCCGAATACAATTTCTGATGGCACAAACTGAAACATTCGCGTGATCTGGTAAGCAGTTAACGCGGCGATCAGCTGGAACAGTCTGTCCCGCTGCTCCTTCATCTGCTACCCTGCAAAAGATTCTACGAATTGCACTGATAACTCTCTCTATGAATGACATCGACAACTGTTTAAAACAGCCACAGCACTGAACAACGAAGAAAGAGTAAGCGGGAGAAAACATTTGTTAGAATATAGCCAGACATTTGCGGAGAGGTAAGCTAAATGCCGATTTCTTAGCTGAATCTGTGTGTGTATCGGTGTGTGTGCGTGAGCGCGTCCGTGCTCGAGTGTGTGTGCATGCGTGGAGGCGCGTGTGTGAATGCGTCCGTGTGAGTATGAGTGTGTGTTTGTGTGTGTGTGTGTGTGTGTGCCTGTGTGTGCGTTTGTGTGTGTGTGGGTGATCGCGTGTGTGCGTGACTGCGCGCTTGTCTGTGTGTTTGTGTGTGAGTGTACATTTGTGTCTCCGCGTGGATATGCGTGTGTGTGCGTTTGTGCTTGCGTGTGGTGTCTCTGTCTGTGCGTGTGTGTGTATATATACATATTTGTGCGTTTGCATGCGTTTGTGTGCGTCTATGTGTGTATGAGTGTGCGTTTGTGTGTATCTCTGCCTGTCTGCGTATATTTGTGCCTGTATGTGTATATGTGCGTCTGTGTGTCGGTCTGTCTGCATGTGTGCATTTGCGTCTGTGTGTGTATGCTTGTGTGTGCGTTTGTGTGTGCGCCTCTCTCTGTGTGTGCATATCTGTGTGTAAGCGTGTGTGAGTGTGTGTGTGCCCGTCTGTCTGTCTGCGTGTATATACTTGTGTGTGTGTGTGTGTGCGTTTGTGCGCGTGTCTGTGTGCGCGTTTGTGTATGTGTGTGCGTGTCTGTGCGTGTGTGTATATTTGTGTGTGTGTGTGCGTTTGTGCGCGTGTCTGTGTGCGCGTTTGTGTATGTGTGTGCGTGTCTGTGCGTGTGTGTATATTTGTGTGTGTGTGTGCGTTTGTGCGCGTGTCTGTGTGCGCGTTTGTGTATGTGTGTGCGTGTCTGTGCGTGTGTGTATATTTGTGTGTGTGTGTGTGAGGGTGCGTGTCTGTGTGTATGCGCGCGTGTTTACGTGCCTATGTGTAAGTCTGTAGGTGGATGCGTGCGGGTGCGTGTGTGTGTATGCGTATGTATGTGTGTGTTCGTCTGCGTGTGCTTGTTTGCATTTGTGCATATCCATGTATGTGTAAGCGTGTGTATGCATGCATGCGTGTATGAATACGTGTGTATGTGGTGCGTGTTTTTGTTTGTCTGTATCTGTGTGTTTGCGTCTGCTTGTGTCTGTGCCTGTACGCGTGTGCATGTCTGTGTGTGTGTCTGTGTCCGTACGTGTGTGCGCCTGTGTGTCCGTGTGTGTTTGTCTGTGTGTATAGGCGCGCACGTGTGCGTGTGCGTGCGCATGCATGTTTGTGCGTGTGCGTGTGGTGTACGTGCGTGTGCGTGTGTGTTTCTCTGTCTGTCTCAACGTGTGAGCATCTGTGTGTTTTTAGAGCTTACGAGCGTTTGCTGTGTGATGCAGGAAGTAAGTGATGTATCAAATGTTAAAAAGAAAATAACATGAAAACTTAAGCAATTGCTGTGCAAAGTACCATATCAACTCGAATACCGTCCTCTGAGCTACAATGTTCACAACTTTCTGGATAAGGAGGCGCTCAGTCGAGGGACGAAGGGCGGTGATGAGGACAGGATGTGCTGTTCTATTTCATTCTGTGCTGATCACTGATACAGTTAACGGTAGTAATCTGCTCCTGGTGCCTGCATCAACCTTTCTGAATACATACCATGGACGCGCCCATTACCGCACCCAAGACTTTCGAAAGAGCAGTTAATATTGGTGTGAACGGCAAGCATGGAAGGGGAAGGGGAAGACCGCTGTAGGCAAATATATAATTTCGGAAAAATGCGCAAATCTTGTTGGAAAGATTAATTCCACTCGTGACTCACTAATGTTTAAAAGTAATTGTTCAGCATTCGTTTGTTATAGAAAATAGAAACACCTGACCGCATGAAAAGATAAGACCTCACTCCTACTTCATCTTCCTCTTCCTGGAATTGCAGCTACCGCGCTTAAGAAATTTTTGAAAAAAGACTGGTGGTCTGGATTCGAGGAGTATATGCTACCGGCTCCATAAAAATCACGACTTTCTGGGGACGGTGTGCTATTTGAACGAATTTCATTTGCCGTAATGCGTCAACCTCTGATAGAAAACCATGAGGTCATCGCGTTTCAGGTAAAGTAAGAACCTTGCATTGAATAGAGAGGGAAGGTTTTCAAATAAGGCTTATGCAGTGCTATTAGGCAGGTCAAATGGGCTTAAGCTATCATTAGATTATAATAATAAATGAAGGCCATTTGTTGGCACTGCTATTTCAGTGGGTAACTAATCAGTTCACTTGATATGCTCTAATACTGGTGAAATTTAAAAAAAAAGAAAAACCTACACATTCTGATGATGAGTGGCTCCGTTGATGAGTGAGCGATGGAATTCGCTGACAGCATCCGATTCAGTAAGCTGAGTGTGAGCTGTCGAAAACACACTCAACAAGAGAACTGCGAAGAGAAACGTTACGTTCTTGGGAGGCACAGGTCTCATATGGCCTTAAACTTAATTGATCTCAGCGATGTAGTACGGGACTTCCAGCATTCTAAATAAGGTTAGTACCAATGCTTCGATGCATTATAATATTAGGACAAAGACCACAGTAAACTGCAAACGTACGTCCATCGCCTTAAGCGTATATACCAAAATGCATATAGTATGCCACAAAACACGAGGCGCGTCTTATGTTCTCCGTTCTGCAACGGTTCCAGGCCAAAAATCATACATTTTGCTGCTTTACGTCTTGTCGTGATCGGTATAAAAAAAGGTTACATTCATATTTCAAACGTTATAGAACCGGTACTCTTTAGAATCTACACTGGAGACCCTCACCCTCCGATATCCACTCGCGTGGATAGCAATTACGCCGTAAGCGCGATCTGGCATTTGCAAGTATGGAGAGAGGGCCATTTAACAGAAAAACAACATAACATGAATAGTGGAAATCGCTGCACGTACACGATAAACAGAAATACCTGATCGAATTTATTTGAGTGATGTTAAACACCTACTTGAAAATCGAAATGAAAGCGAACTAAATCTTTCGGTCATTTCTTCGGTTTGAGAAGTGATTCGATTGGAATTTAATCAGCAAAGTGCTTGACCCGGCAGGCGTTTGATGAAACTCAAGTTCAATATATTATTGAAACAACGCACAATATTATAGGAATATTAAGTAGTACGGATAATAACGCGATAGTGAAAATTATAGTGTATTCTAAAATTAGTCACCGATCCGCGTCATTGCCACTAAATTCGACTAATTTTTCATCATATGTCTTAATATTTAAATAATAAACGAAATTCCTATGTGTCAGATGTCCCGTGTGACCGCTAAAAGACCAAAAAACAACTCTCTCTCCCCTGCCCTCTGTCAAGTTAATTACTGGTTTTAAGTGGCCGAGGTAATTTAGTGTGTATGATATATGAGGGTAAAGTAAGTGAAACGCCGTTTTCAGCTAACACGTCCATGTTTATTAGTTAAAAGCACACAGTAATTTTCATTTTCAGATGCTAATTTTATTCGCAATCATCAGTTCATAACGTAGTATCTCAACGGTATTTTGCGCGCAATTCAAGGTCGCTTAGATATAAACAAAGATACTGCACGCTAAGCGTTTTTAGACATTCTTATCGACTGAACTTCTCTAAAACTCCTACAACTTCTAAGGACAGGAATCGAAAACTCGGAAAATTAGCCTTTAAGCCAAACTGCATCGGGATCATTTTTTAAAAAATTTTAAGAGAAAACTCAAAAAAACCTGAATTCTGAGATATCAGGACTGGAGCTGTGTCATCACCGCGTAAAAGGCTAATACCAGATACAAAACAGCAATACAAGGATTCATTGCAAATTAGGCTAAATTCTAATTGTACATTATATCTTTGATATCAATCAGTCAGATTCTGCCCAGAATTGTGAGTTAGGAGAGGAACACATATTTGCCAAGATTAGGTAACGCCATCGATGAACACCAGTTATGCTTTCTAGAAATGTCGAGTAAACACAGTGTGGGGAATTAAAATGTTGGTGAGGCTTTCGATGAACATGAACTGCACAATTTTCTAGGGGGAAGCGGTAATCGAAATGAAGATTAGATCGTGTCAGGAGGGAGACTATTATTTCAGCATCTGCTTATAGAGGTAATTTAGCGTGATATCGACGACATTTTTGACAAAGAAAGATTTGCCGAAAGGATGAAGGCTACTTTTGTCAAGATCAAAAGCTCAAAAGCCTGAGCAGATCATTCGAAGGAACAGCTCCATTCTGAAAACCATGACCTATTCGTCACTGCTCAACTGCTATCGTCAACAACAACAACGACTTACGTAAAGGAGGATTTGCAATTCGAGAACCCCACAAGCATTGAAGCATGAAAAAAAAGGTCGAAAATCATCAAAGAAAGACACTTTTTACTCGTTTCGCTCTTGCACTTTAAATTTGCCCCGTAAATAATGAAAAGGGAAGCCGCAATTTATGCGTATTTCCTCTTCACGACTCGATGTTGTAGTAGAATACCAATTTTGAAATCTGGCTCGCTGAAATCTCTCATCAGTTTTCTTATTAAAGACGGCCGAATCTAATCCCACTTCCTATCGCCGAAGATTTCTGCGCACGTTAACATTTATAATTACATGTCGAAAATTATTATTCACTAAATCCTTGAAATGTTCTACCTAAGCTTCAATCTATTCAATGAAATTAAAGACCGCGCTGAACTTGAACAAAACCAAATATCTCAATTTTAAAATATGCATAGAACGCCACAAAGCTACAAGTTTCTACAATGACAATTTATAAGAGTGTTCTTCCGTTATAGACATAATGCATTACATGCAATTAATCAGGGCGGTCAAACCACTACTTCAAATTTACTAAGACAGATATTTCAAGTTAATGAAGCATGGAGAGAGACAGTGCCGGACGGTACGCTCACATAAAGACTCATTTAAAGGTTCCCCCTAACACATTCCCTCTAACGCATAATCCCTTGAACAATCGTTAGGAACTATTAAAGTTTTAGTTTCGTTTGAAGTCGTCCTTCTGTAGAACAATTTTTCTTGAAACATGAAAACCCAAGCGTTTCTAATGGAGGTTGGAAAATAATACAGTTTGCAGAATGCATGTAAACCTGAGCAACATTCGATGTCCTCAACAAATGCTGACAGTCAGTGCGATACCATGCATATCTTATCATTTATAGGCTCATCAAGCACGTGAAGCTCAGCTCCACCTATAATATTATGTGCAAACGGAAAAAGTGGTAACGCCTTTGTCCTTTGTCAATCTATTATTGCAGTCCCTTCGCTTAGACAATCCGCTTAAATTGCTCGCAATGCCTTCGCCATTTTGAGGATTTACATAATTGTTTTTAGTAGTTGAAAGTGCAAGAATTATAAATTTTTGGTCAGTTTTATTTTCGACATCCAATGCTTCTTTTGCCCAGTTGTCTGGCCGACAGGATCTCCTTAACTGTACTTTCTAGAGCGAAATTCTTGGTCTAAAAAATCTTTCTACTTATACATACCCTTTTGCTCATTTCATTTCTAAACTTTTGTGCGAAATAACATATGAAATTTGCAAAAAATTAAAGCACTGTCTAGCTTCATCATCTCTTCAACTGGATGAAACGAGCTGTGAACGATGGAGACCTATATCAGCTAACTGTAATGCCACAAAAAAAAGGTTCGCTTGCAATTCTTATGACCGGGAACTTCAGCAAATTTCAAAATTGTATCACCGGGAACAATATCAATAACAATATCAAAACCGGGAACAACAAATCTGAAAAGGTTGGAGTTACACGTTTTGCTGTTAGAGATTAACGAATTGTACAGCTAAGAAATGACCGTCCCTTGTCCCGCCCTTAGCCTGCTCGCAGTATTTCTCTAGCTTTGCAATTCTTATGACCGGGAACTTCAGCAAATTTCAAAATTGTATCACCGGGAACAATATCAATAACAATATCAAAACCGGGAACAACAAATCTGAAAAGGTTGGAGTTACACGTTTTGCTGTTAGAGATTAACGAATTGTACAGCTAAGAAATGACCGTCCCTTGTCCCGCCCTTAGCCTGCTCGCAGTATTTCTCTACCTTCTGTTGCAGATAATCAGCCACCTATCAGTATAAACAACAAAGCACCGAATAACCCGGTGCATAAACCTACGAACAGAAACGTGACGGTGCGAAAAAAGTGCGAAGCAAAGAGTTGCACAAAGAAATCAGACCTGCAACACCCAATTTCTAAATAGAGAAACGGTGAGGAAGCAGTTGCTACGATAACCGGAATGTTCGTAAATGCGAGATCACTAACACATGAGAAATTTCTAGAAATTCATGACACAATGAGAGAAAAAGAACCACTTCTTTGCTGCATTCGAAACGTGGTTTCATAAAATCACCCTGCTGCACCTATTTAATGTAGAGGGCTTCGATATGTTTACCAACTGCCGAGAAAAAGGGAAAGGCGAAGGAACTTTAATATGGATAAAACAAAAACACCGGGCGAAACAACTTAACTATACAGTGGAAGCTATCGGCTCCACATTTGAACAAATAGTAGTAAAATTTCAACGAATCATTCTGGTAACATTTATAGACCCGAAAAGAGTCAGATGGAGAATACTTTATCAAACTGGGACATAATCCTCGGAAACGAGTGTTCAGCCGCCACCGTCCCCCTATTCATAGGTGATCTGTACTCAAATCCGGAACAAAGACTCGACCAGCTAAAAAGCAGAAATCTCAAAAACTATCAGCATTGTAACACGTATTATGGCAATCTCCTGGACGTATGCATCGGCTTCGAAGACCCGAGCCAACAAAGCAATACCTCAGTGACATCGGACGCACTTATTGAACTATGCATTAGCAACCATCCACCTATCAAAATCACCATAAAATACAAAACGAGAAGTCGGAAAGCACCAGATCCACCTCACTATAAATGTGGCAGGATCTGGAGAAACTTCAACTCGAAAACATACAGCAGTCAACTTGCAAAAATCAACTGGCAGCCATAGAAACAGGCAGTATTACGAAATTTCCTTCCTGAAACCTGTGAACTTTTCGACGAAAATATGCATGCAGCCCTGAACGCATTGGCACCTGTGGAAGTAAGGTTGAGAAGATACGACCAGTATATGCCAGTAGAAATTAGAAGGTGGATGTCAGAACGAAATAGGCTTCTTAAGCTGATCTACCAGTACCCAAAAAATGAGGGCATGAGGAGAGATCTTAGAAGAATTAGAAATTTGATAATTAATCTTCGACGAAAGTTTGAAAGAAGAAAGATCTCTCAGAAAGTAAGCAAATGCGAAGGGTACCCTGCTGAGCTATGACGTGTTTTAAAAGCACCTCTAGGAGAACAAAAGAAGAAAGCCAAACCACAGTTAGCGCAGAAGAACTTAACGATTTCTTTCCAACACCAAAAAATTGGTGTGAACCAACATCGAAAAAACTAAATGAAAACCCAGCGCAAGACAAGCTGTCTCTCAGACCACTAAGTGGGGAAGATATAGTAAGAGGATTAGCTAAACTGAAAACAGAAAAGGCGGCAGGACTGGACGGGATTACAGATAAAACGCTGAAAACAGCAAAAAATTTCGCTGGAACGAAACGTCTACCATTATTCAATACAATAATTCAGAACGGGGAATTTACTGCGGAGTGGAAAGAGGCGAAAATCAGGGCAGTATTTAAGAATAGAGGCAGTAAGCAAGAACCAGCCAACTATCGGCCTACCAGTCTTCTTTCGCGTGTTTCCAAACTCTTTGAGCGATGCATACACCCACAGAACAATCAGGCACTCGAGTCTTTTTTGCCCAGTTGCCAACATGCATTTCGAAGGAGACACTCCATCACAACAGCGCTCGCGGAGATATGAGAAAAAATCCTCCCAAACATGGAGAACAATAACCTGACTTAAATTGTACAATTACATATCCTGAAAGCTTAAGATACTTCGAACTCATATACATTCCTCCAGGAAATCATCGACAGAGTAAATCCGGATGACAACTTAACAAAGTTATTAAAAGACTACCTGCTAAGAAGGAAAATAAGAACATGGGTAAGGACGGGATTTCAAATGCGAAACAGATTCCTATACGCATCCCGCAGGAAGGCATAATTCCTCCTATCCTTTTTGCCTTCTTGTTTTCCGGCGTAAGTTGAGACGTTGAGTTGGGAAAATGTTAAGACGCATGGGAAAATCATAGAGACGCATGGGAAAATGATACTTTTCGCAGAAGACCTGCAACTTCTATACATGTGCGAAGAAAGTGAAGAACCAAATGTCGCGAATCCGATAGAAGATATGAAAAAATCATAAGATATCTAAGAGAAGCACTAGAGATGAAAGTAAATGAGTCGAAAACAGCTATCACCAGATTCCGAAGACAGCGAACTAAAAAGCGCTTCGCCAGTGAGACCGTTTTGAAGATTTGCGGAGAAAAAATAACTGTTAAAAATGACACCCGTAACCTAGGCCTACGTCTCGACGGTAGCCTAACCTTCCGAGCCCACTTTAATAACGCATCCCGTTCGTGTTCAAAATTTCTACACCATATGAAAACAATAAAGCAACACACGAATATGAGATGCATAACCATGCTAAGAAACGCCTATGTAATCCCCAGAATTAGATTATTCCTGCCCATCACCGCGATAGCAACCAGAAAAGACCTTACAGTAATGCAACGAGTCGCAAACCACTCGACCAGAGTCAATCACAAGCTTAAAAAATTCGAACAAATTGGTGAACACAAAGCCCATTACAGCTGTAGGATATGACAACACTGAGCAGCATGAAATTTAAAGTACTGGTCAAGAAGACGCAAAATGGTCGATTCAGTGAAAATTTAAATAACTTGATGACAAAAACAACTCATAACCGAACGAGGCGTGAAATGCGCACCTGTGAAACATTCCGAACATATTACGGACTAAATACCATAAGATACCGAGCGACTGCTTTCCTCAATGCACTGTTGCCTTTGAGCTGAATAGTGATATGTAATGATGTGTTGTGACGTAATATTTTTATTATGACTGTTCTGATTATACCCCTTTGTATCATTTTTGTATTGTCGCAAAGGCAGTCCTTGCCTATCGACTAAATAAAAGATTCGATTCGAAAATTACGGGATCCTAGGACAGAAAGCGGAGGGAACAAGAAATGTGACAAAATGAAAGCACACCTTTATGAACTCGGTGTGGAAGCCAGAACATAAGAAAATGTAATTCCTGGAGCGCAAAGATCCGATGAAGAGAAGAGGAAAGGCGGATTCTATATCTTGAAATGAAAAAATCTGGCAAATTAAAAAATCATGAGTCTCATCAGCGCATGCGGCGTCCTTCGATCACAGGAGGCGAATAACGCATGCAGTTGTTTTTCATTTATCCAGTTGGCTAATCGTAGAAACAATCATTCAATGGAAGTTTTCATTTTTTCGGTTCACTTCGGTTGTCGAAATGGACAGAAATCATCTTGAATATCAACATTCCGTCGAATGGCAAAAAAAGTAGAGAACTTTGCCTACTGGCAAAAAAATTATCATAAGGAGCGCTATTCCCGCTCGAGCGGACCAACTTGTCTTAATTTGTTTCAGTAGACTCGAAAACACGCAGATAAAGGGAACCTAACTATCTAAGACCTTCCCGCCACATATCCGAGGACTTTCACAGTTTTTTCTGCACCACTTTTGCCACTTGGAGAGGTCTGAGGCCGTCAAATCTCCTGCATTTGCGTCTATGTATCTTCCGGCAACTCTGCCTGCTTGTTCCACCTATCGTAGCAAATACAAGCTCGTTGATCCATCTCATGTCTCCACATATCATTTCTAACACAAAATTATTTTACGATTAACCTTAAACTCGATCGAAATTTCCAAAAGACCAACAACTCTTTCGATATTTCACACCGATTCAGCAACCCAAGCGACTTCTCCAGCACCATTCGGACACAGCGGTCGACTGGGCAAATGAAAAAAACACGCTTATTTGCATATGCCAAAGCAGTACTGTCCCTGCGACGGAGAATTTCAACGGGGAAGTACTACCACAGCCACAGACCATCGAAGCCTTGACCCTATCCAACACGATTACTCATCAATACCAACACCGTGGAGCCCAATACCATGCAAACGGCTCATTCAATGTTTCCAAAGGCAATATGTGAAGAAATTGGGCATAACTTTTAGTGCTTCATATTTCCATTTACTAAAAAATATCTTCTCGGATCTGAATTGGTGTTTTCGAAGTTTTGGCAAAACCTCAACGGAATATGCGCGCCTCTGTTTGGAAAATGTAAAAAGTCCACATTTACCGTATCAGCAAAAGACCGGCAAAATTTTGTTGGTGAAATTTCCTTGGCCTCCCACAGCTGCAAATTTTTCGCATCGACCAACTGCGACAGCCATGTCTGCAATTTCACCTGCTCCAACCCTCTGTATTTGTATCAGAGAAGCTGTGGCATCTAAATACAACTATTTTGCTGTTGTAGGTCACGGGAGATGATCCATCGCACTACGGACGCAGAAGACGATTCTTCACACTACGATCACAGCAGACGATCCGTCACTCTACGGGTCATAAACGAGAGGTTTGTCATCACACAATCCTCCAGCGAAGCCGAGGCGAAAGCTGGTAAAGTATTAATTTGATTTGAAGCAGAGATCCGTTAAAGTGATATTCTTTTACGGACACAGTTACAACATGAACATCTGCACCCTTCCTTTTTTAAAGATCTTTCGAAAAGGGTCGTTATCCCCTTCAAGTAAGGTTTTGCCCGGCTTAACGAAATCAACTGATTCAGCCAACTGTTTCAAGCTTTCTGCAGCAATTGTTCGTGGTGGTGGGAGGACGGGGGGAGGGGGACGGAGTAGGTGGTGACTCGCCCAAACTCCATCACAGTAGTGATAACCATCCGTATATCGCCCACTAAACCCACAATGTTACGGAAGAAAAAAAATTGGCATCTCAAAAACTGTCTTGTTTTGCGTTTTGCTGCTCATCATAAATGCCTCAACTTGAGAACCAAGCAGTATGCACCGCTTATCAGTGACAAGTGCAAAAAGTCATTGAATGGCGTCATCAAATGCAACAGATGCCAAATGAACACTGCATTCCAAATTCCATATGCGCTCTCTACGTAGCTGCTATCATGTTGTGGCCCCTTTTAAATGCTTTCCTGTTTGAATTTCAGAACAAACGTGTCCTCATACTAAAAAATATTATGCCCGCAAGCGTACTCATTATCGCCAAATGTGAAAGACTACTAATTCGAATGACCAAAGTAGTTGGGAGGGGGAGGAGGGAGGACGGGGAGAGGAGGGTGATTTGATGGAAGAAAAAAGTTCTTAGATAACAAAACATGAAAAGCATGGGTTTCAGGCGTTTGCAGTTTTGAGCATTCCTTCCTGCAACTTCGGCAGGGTCGTTATGCAACCTCGAAAAGGTGCGCTTTAGTATGCAAATGATTACCGATGCCTGCCCCACCACACTCTCTCCCTACCCCGCCAATAATACATTTACATAGCAAGCATATGTTACATCTGATGCGAACGCTTTAAGGTTCAGGCAACAACGGTATTGCGCCTGCAAACTTCGAGTGACGAAATTTCTCAAACTTCGGCCGTCCCGTCTCACAAGTGTTCGAAGCTGGAACAGCCAGAAATGGCGACGGTATCAGTGCATCCCCTCGGAAATGAAGCGGTTTGTTACCAAAACTGCACTGCTAACGACTGTGACAATTTTTTGTGGAAAATCAAAATTCCCAAATTTCGTTCACTTCCGATTAGATTTCCAACTGGCGTTCGGTGAATACAAGTACTAGTTATGCGATATGGGTTGGTTTAATGAAACAACTGTTTAAATATAATCGAAGTTGAAAGCACTGAGGATGCATCTGATATGCGATGGAGTGGTGACGGACAGAACGAGAGAAGAAATAGCTCAAGAGATGTTTCTCTGGTAAAGCATGAATGAATTTTTGCGCCAAACTGTTGATAAGTTTGAATCTGAAGCTGGATGCGATATCTATAAGCGCTAGTAATGATCCGTTTCACAAACGAAACGATTTGTATCCCCCCCCCCCCCTTTGCCGCCCTCATCATTTTACTTACGCCCATCTCATTTCCGAACCATGATGGTGTAAACACGTTCTGGCGCGTCTTTGAAAGTGGCACTAGATCAAAAGTACTCCATAACAACGAAAGACAAAACAGCACTGATAATTCTGCCGACCAACCTCGAGCAGTTCCACTTTATAATCTGCTTTGCCTTGAATTAAATGTATATGTCCACCACATACATCCACCTTGCAATCCGCATTTCGTCTAAAATTGTCCAACTGTTTTGCGTCGCTCCAAACTTACATGTTGGTGCACGACGGAATAAAACTGTCGATAATGTTTCTTTCTCATATTGCGAATGAGCCAGTTGTAGGAATTGCCAGATGACAGATGATGC
The DNA here is from genome assembly GCA_000803305.1 of Toxocara canis. Classification (NCBI taxonomy): domain Eukaryota; kingdom Metazoa; phylum Nematoda; class Chromadorea; order Rhabditida; family Toxocaridae; genus Toxocara; species Toxocara canis. The sequence continues at coordinate 350,609 of JPKZ01003266.1, read as the reverse complement.
ATTTAGCCACTGCTGCAAACGAGGCATGTGTTTATAAGACAGATCGCTAATTTGAAGTCACGCGCTTCAACCATTCCATTCATCAATGAAACTTCGCAAAATTAAGCTAGGCGATGGAGAGGACGCGGAGAGGGGGGAGGTGGGGAGTCGCCGAAATGAGAGGCCATAGATTCACAAAAAATTGAGATGAAAAAGGGAGGCGACGCACAGAATAAAGTCGCAAAAATGAAGCATAAATTTTAAGATGAATTATAATTTCAGTGTTAAAAATGTAAAAAAATACATGTCCTTCACCCTCATTCCCAATTGCCTCCCCTTCCATGCATCAGGCACGTCCAAGCTTAATTATTTGAGTGTTCGAAGTGCGGGAGCCAGATTGATATCGCTAACTATGTCTGAATTTGTTTCAGTAATACGAGTTGAGAACTTTTGGACAGTGGTTTCTCCGTCGAACCATGATTATCAAGTTAGTACAACAGATCACGAAATTGGGCTTTTGCGAGAAAAACAAATACAACTAGTCCTCCAATGACATGCCTGCAGCGGCACTTGGAGGGGACAAATTGAGGGCAACATGATGCATCGGAAAACCCCCTCCTTTTTTCGCGACTGTCTAAAATGAAAGTGTCGAAGGAATAAGTGTAAGACCATAGCGGACCGTCGGCTAGCAGCATGTTATTCGTCAAAACTGCAGTGCAATAGGAAAGTTACAATATTTTGTAAACCTATATCTCGAATGTATTGCACAACATGAAATCATCTTTAAACAGACAGTGTAGGTTATCGGCAGTTGCTGTGCCATATGCATGATCGGCCACGTCGTTCTTCGACTTCGGTTCACATGCACTTTTACCCCTTACAACTTCCGGTAGTAACTGCGCTACTATATGACGTATCGTGCAATGGTTCTGCAATGATCGACGTTGATTCTATATGAGCCCACTAGCATGTTACGCGAAGATATTGTAGTTACACGGTGCGTATGGAGTCAAAAACTTTTCAAAAGTTCTCAAAAAAAATTCATTAGAACAACGTTTGTTGGTGAAAATTGACGCTTGTGGGTCAGAAACGCCATACGCAGAGCATCCGCGTCAGAGACCATCAGCGACCACCCACCGCACTCGCGCCCATCGTACAGTGCACAAAAAAACCAAAAAAATTTTAAAAAATTTCGTCGAAATCGACCCATTTTGAGCTAAAACACACTCTCGAACGAGTAACGCTCACGCTCCTCCCACTGCGGCGCCCCTCCGACGCAGCTCGCCCCGCCCACACACGCTCTCTCTGGCTCACTCCGCCCACAACCATTCCCATCTCACACTAATGTAAGGGTTCGCGACTTCGCCCCCCGCTAATCCTATAGGTCTCACGCCTTTACTTACATTTGTTTGGTATGTGTGAAACTACAACGTGCGCATTTCACAAGGTTTTCCTAAAACTGCACATCGCTCAAACCAATATATACGGGCTCGCGGCTTCGCCGCTCGCTAATTCTATAGGTATTACACCTTTTTGTACATTTCCGCGGAATGCGTGGAATTACGAAGCGGGCATCCTACATGAGAAATGGCAAAAATTACAGCTCAGTCACGCCAATATACGGGCTCGCGGCTTCATCGCTCGTTAATTCTATAGGTACTACACCCCTTCGTACTCAAATTTTGATTTCCATAATTGAGGGTTCTTTTGTGAAATTTTATCCACCATATCTCATCGAATTTTTATCACAATCTAATAATCTTTGCATATTTGTGATCAGCTCGACAAGATCTACCGAATGGTACTAATTTCGTCGTAATCGGAGACAAAAAGTATTTTGCGAAAAATTCCACGTACTTTTACGATCGAAAAATCGCAAAGTCTGGGTGCCCGTATTTCGACTTCGGAGTCTAACCAGGCAAAGCTTTTGGTGTCGTTTTGATCAGTTCCAAAAGCTGAATTGAAAGGACTAATTGGGCTCGCTCTCAATCGAATAGGAGCTGAGACCCAGGACACTCAATAATGCAAAAATCGACTTTTCGGGATTTCTGGCCGAGTGATGGAATCCGATCGACGTCTCACCGAACGGGATGATTTATATACCAATCGATAGGGCATCAATAGCTGATTACAGTTTTTATCCCATCTCGATCCGGCCATTTATTGCCGAGAAAAAAATTCGCAAAGTTTCCACTTCCATACTTAAGGGCATTTTTGCGAACTTATAGCCACGATTTCTCACTGGTCTTTTCTGAATCGTACAGTTTTTGCACATTTGGAATCAGCTCATCGAGGTCTATCGAGTGGAGCCAGTTTCATAAAAACCTGAGATAAACAGTACTTTTTGAAAAAATCCACGTTCTTAATACCAACCCTCTTACGATCAAAGAACCGAAAATTTTAGGGCGTTGCGTATCTCGGCTCCGAAGTTGACTAGAGGGAAGCTTTTGGCACTATTCTGGTCAGCTCCAAGAGCTGAATTGAATGCATTAATTGCGCTAAAAATCGACATTTTGGATTTCTGGCCGATCGATTCGGTCCGACCACTATCTCACCGATTGGGATGGTTTATAAACCAATCGTTAGGGTATGAGTGCTGATTACAGCAAAGTTTATTTCAGCTCGATTGGATCATTCATTGCCGAGAAAAGAATTCGCAAACTTTCATTTCCATACTTAAGCGTACTTTCCGCAATACAGAGCACTCCAGTCTCGATCGATATGCGATAAGCTATATATTAGTCGAAAGCTCATCAATCACTGATTATAAAACGCAAGCCGCATTTCAATCGGACTATTCGTTGCAGAGAAAAAAAATTCACGAAAATTCGATTTCCATAGTTAAGAGCCTTTTTGGACCCAATTGACCTACGAATTCCATCATATTCATACTATACAATATATACTTCTAATCACTCCAAAAGCATTAATATAATGAATGCTCTGAGAATCCCTTGATTAAAGAAAAACGAAAATAAAGCGAAAAACTGCAATGGCAAAAGGCGGCACCCTCGACATGCGTTGAATCTATAGCTTCCCAATCCTGAGCCCATAGAATTACCCCTCGCACCCACTCGCACCTGCTGTTCCGCACTTCTTTGCCAAGCATATATCGAGGTCGCTCTCTTGAGTATGGAAAATGCCTTCGGGGCCTATTTTTAGCCGTTCCCGTTTCTTGTAGCCCCCTCCCCCCAACCTATATATCATTCCATGCAGAATTTTGGGCCCCAAATTTTGATATACAGTACGTACCTGTGCGGTAAACAAATTCGAAAAATCGGTAAATGAAGTGATTTTAAGCTGGGGTCCGAAATTGGCTCGTTTTTGACGCGCGCGCTATATATATTTAGAAACTATATTAAAAATATTAAGGCCGAAATTTGCGGAAATTCTCCGCTTAGTTGAGTGGTAAAATGTTATGAAGGATTGAAAAGTGCGATTTTTCTACTTTGTTAAACTGAGTTGTTTGTAGACGAATTTTGAGTGCAGATTAAGATTTTACGTCCAAAACTACCCCCAAAAATACCAAAATTCAGCTCGGTAGCTTAAACCGGAGCCGATTTATGGCCGATGACAACTTTCAAAAAAGAAGCAGGACTTTTTCCCGGGATTTTTTGACTTGGATCACCCACCACAATCCCGCTCTATAACATGCTTTCAGCGTTTACTCTAACCTCAGAAAAGCCCACTCAAAAACGATTAACAAATTCAGGTCCTATACTTAAGAAACTTTCCCGATTCATATTCCGGTTCTGGATAACTCCACCAATCTCCCGTCAAATCCTGCGATTGCACCCTCAACCTCTACAAACAACAAAAATTATTCTCAAATCGAACGAGCATAGAAAAAGTTATGGGCATTTCTTATTACGTATGGAAAGCACTATCGACCGGAAAAACCCCCCCCCCCCCCCAAACTTTCCGGATCCGGCTGGCTAACAAACTCGACCGAGCTACTCGGGACAGTAATAGACTGCAAAAAAATTTGGAAACAAATTAATTTGTCCAAAAGTTAGAGTTATGACAAGCTAAAAATTCCTTGGAATCTTCCGTATAATATATAGACCTCCCCCCCCCTTTCCCCCTAGCTCCTTCCAGCCAACTCCCATCCCCGCCCCTCCCCCCATAAGGTGATTTTACTGATAGGAGATCTTTAACAGCCTTATAGCCGCCGTTGCATTCTGAAGCCGACCCCTGCATGTTTTATTCGGACATCGGAATCACTATTCATAGGCCTGTGAGGATGCTTTCAAACGATACTTTATGGTGTGTGTGAACTAACTACAATCGATTGCTCAAAGAAATCACAAAGTTTAGAAAATATTACATTTTCCGCAGTAACGCCCATCTTTGTCTTACTCCATCCCCTTAGTTTACTTCATGAGAAGCTCTAAATTTTATATGAGTCAAGAAAATGGTGCTCCTTTCGCGAAACGGTCGAATGTCGAATGATGCAAAAGGGGCTACATATGTTTGACATCATTACAATGCGCCATCAGCAGCGATAAGAATTATTGCAGATTATCAAAAAACTGCATCATTCCGCAAACTAAAGTGCGCTCAGAGCGCTGCACAAAGATTGCACGAACATACCATTACCTACTCATCACAGAAGCCGATTGCACACAAATGTCTTCTCATGCATGCTATGAAAGACTGAAATAGAGGCAACGAAGAGACGAGAGAAAAGTGGAAAAAAGAGACGAAAGATAAGTCTATTTGCAAGTACGACCGAAATCAGCAAAAAAGTTAAGCAGTGACGGAAAAATAGTAATCTTTGAGCAAAAAAGTATACTCGACCATTTATGAATGTCAAAAAAACAACCCGACAAAACATCACAGTATTCACATTGTCAAACCCAGCTGCGAACGAGCAATAAAGACGAACAAATGGAAATCAATCGTTGTCTCGACACGAATATACAATTGCATTTGTATTGCCACGCCATGCTCTTGTTCTATTTTTATTTATCGTCTTTTTACTTACTACAGTTTCTCGTTAAGCTTAGAAATAACCTCGTGTCATGAATGGCAACAAAACAAAACACTAGCAGTAGCAATATCTGAATTGAAAACATGGTTCGCAATGAACCAAGCTGTCTAAAGAGGTAAAAGCGGTGGATGAAGCGACGACACAAAAAAGTCTTCGAAAGAAATACTCGGAATATTTTCGGAACAAAAACTCGAAAAAGTAAACTGTTATGAGACGTGCTTTGTTACGGTCATTATTCGGGCGCTATAACGACCCTGTTTGTGCGCTTATTATTAGCGGAAGCTGTTTTTTTTAGGCAGCCGTACCTGACTGAACCATTTGCTTAATCTCGATGAACTCCTCAAGAAGGATGCCAAATAGAAATGGACTCAGCAGCAGAAGCAGTTCTTCCAGCAGCTCAAAAGCATCCGCCAGTCAGACCTTCTCACTCATCATGATGCAAAGCTCAACATTATCGTGGCAGCTGACGCATCTGATTATGGAATCGGAGCAGTAATTCAACATCGCATGCCGAACGGATCCATCAAGGCTGTTTCTCAAGCACAAAGTGTACAGAAACACTCTGCGAAATGTCTTGATCGATGGGCAACCCTCTTACTTGCCTATGACTTTACGATCGAATTCTGAAAGACATCAGAGTCTGGACAAGCTGGTGCTCTCTCGCGTCTGATCTCCGAGCAACGCGAACCAAAAGACGAGGTCGTCATAGCACTACTTCAAACCGACTTTGATTTCAACCGTATCACGGGGAACATGCCTCTGACTCACAAGACTTCGCTCGGAAACCGAGAAGGACGAAATTCTCTAAGCAGCTATCAGTTATACGTCATCTCCGTGGACGGATATAAAACAGCCGCCAAAACTTCCCACAGGGTCGGAACTTGAGCGGTACCACTGCAATCGCAACGTCCTTACTGTCGAACAAAGATGTCTGATGTTTGCGGACCGCGTCACCGTACTACGGACTCTTCACCCCAAGGTTTTGAAAGCGCAACGCCGTCATCCAGGAACTACGCGCATGAAATCGCTTGCACGCGAATGGCCTCTTTTCGATAGAGATATAGAAAGCCTCGTCAGCCAGTAATTCGCATGCGAACTGGCCGCAAAGAACCCGGTCAAAGCAGAACTTCACTCATGGTCGAGAACTACAAAACCGCAGCAGAGCATCTACGCTGACTATGCAGGACCTCTCATGGTCTACAACTTCTTCGTCATTGTCGATGCATACTCTAGGTTTCCAGAAATTTTCGGCATGGGATCGGTGGCTGGGGACTATCAACACTCTTCAAGGATAACTCGCTCGCTACGGTCTTCCCAAAACTCTCGTCACTGACAACGGTACTCAGTTCTTCTCCTACGACTTCCAGCAGTTCAGCATCTCAAACAGAATCTGTCACATATTCTCTCCGCCCTACCACCCTCAATCGAATGGGAACTCGGAAAGATTCGTCGACACGTTCAAATGAGCCATGCTGAGGCTGAAAGGGACGGAACCTTCCCAGAACTAATGGTCACTTTCCTGATAACATACCGAACAACGTTCTGGGTCGATCACTACGCACCTCGCTGCAACTGCTCAAGCCTCCATCCGTTCAACCTCCCGACGCCACTCAAAGATGAAACAACAGTTTAATCGCCATCACGGTGCTCGCTCTCGACAGTCTGATATAGGCGATGCTATTTACGCTCGACATCGCCAAGGACAAAACTGGAGGCCTGGGACAATTAAGGAACGCATCGACGGCAGGCTATATCAAGTGCAAATGGCAGACGAAACAATTACGAGATTCCACGTCAACCAGCTGCGCAAACGCGATTCATTCGAAGGACAGCAAAATCATACACAGCATCAGTGGATCACGTTGCTAGACTCCTTCGGATTACCGAATCCCGCGACAGCAGCCGAGATTTACTCGACGGCAACTGCCGAAGCACCACCTCAGCTGACTCAGCAACAACCTTCAGATTGTCCTGAAATGTCGAACACCGTCCAGTCGCCACTCCGACGATCGACACGTCCAAGAGCTACTCCAGTCATGCTCGAAATGGACTCTCGTCGAAAGCCGTATCATGAACGACCGCGCCATGCAGGATCTAGCGATCCCTCTTAAAGGGGAAGGTGCTGCGAGGCGATATCAGATAGCGAAACAGACCGATTGTGCCGCAAGGTAACATCTGATTGCGCAACGGATCGACTGTGCCTCAAGGCGACACTTGGTCGCTTAAACAGTTAGGTTGTTTTCGGTTCGCCTTCCTCCAGTCGCCTCGCCAGCGGTATTTCTCATTGTTTTTGTTCCTTTTGATATACATATATTTATATTTATATACGTATACTGGTGTTTTGACCTTATGGTGTCTTGTATATGTGTGTTACGTGTTGAAGTAAACTCCTTGTTTGGCTCTACGTTCTCCCTACTTGGATCGTCAGTTTCTCACCTCACTTCGGCAGCATCTGTACTCGAATCAACACATCTCCAAGTTTATAACAGAAGGCAATATTGTCCGTAAAAGCAGAACTGTTCAATTCTACCGTCATCCCCGTTTGTGTTGGTGTGGAACACCACGCTTGCCGAAGAAAACACGTTAGCGACGGCTCAGCGAGTCACGGAAAGACGCGTGGTGGGTGTCAGCAGACTGCTGCACATCGCGGATGAAGATGGGTTCTAGATCTAGTGTAAAAAATGTCGTTGAAGAGATGTATAAGAGAAAATAAAGGTGGCCTGGTCACGTACCCAGATGAAAGATGACAGATGGACTAATCCAATCATTGAATGCTACCCATGGGATGTTAAGCGACCATGCGGCAGACCGCCAACAACATGGGAAGATCCGCTGCGATGTCTACATGCGGCTGCTTCGATGCGGCGGGCTCAGATCGCCACAGATGGAAAATCAGCCAGCTGCGTCGATGGAGGGAGAACGATGAAATCGATGAAATCACAGCTGTTCAAGATATTCAAGGCAGGGTAGATATGATGCCTACAAACAATGAAATGTTACCATTTAGCAGCAATAACCTTCCCGCAGGAGAACAGATACATGGCCTTGAGAACTGGAAAGAACAGCACGATGAGAACTGAACTTGATCAGTAAACTAAAAGTTAAAAAATTATATTCCTCTCGCCAGGCGGACAGGAGGGATGAGCATGAAACGAGATGAACCTATAGAATTAAACGTCTCCCCTTCTCCCACCCCCCTTCCCCTCGGCAAAGTCAATTAAAATATGAAATCCGAACGCAAGCAAAACACTGTTTTATATTATACATATATATGTATATAATATATATATATATATATATATATATATATATATATATACGTATGTATTCTCATCAGAATGATCAATACCACAACCGAGACAAATTAAGAAAGTTTCCATAATAAAAGAGTATGGTGAATCAAGAAGACCGTCCAATCTGATGACAGCCCACAGCACACTCGGCAAAAATAGTAGAGGTATCACCTACCCACGGGGAGTGCGCAGGCGATATCTCTACTCTTTTTCTTTATTGCAACGACCTATACCGCAACACTCCCAATCGTCCAATGTAGTCTCTTTAAAACATTTGCGATCGTGCACACTCTATGAAGGTCTTCATTATATCACTGTAAAAAAATTAACCCAATGTCAGTGAACCAGTCGAAACCTTAGCACAAGATTTTCCTCATTTTAGCTATTTATCACAGCTACGACCACACATGCGTTCGCCACCTTCCATTTTCAAGTAAATCTTTGCAAGACTCATATCTGAGACCTTAGGCTGAAAGACAACCACATTAAAAAAAAATGGCGTCACAACTAATGCAGATGCCTGATGCGCCGCTCAGTTGTGTGCGTGCTGTCACTTGCGACTCAGGCATCCTCACTCACCCACATTCATAACTCCAAATGAACGAACAATGGGGAATGTGGATCGAGGCGTACGTTCTTATGAATTTGTTTAAACCCGAATATCATCTCATTTCAGTAACTTATAGGCAAAACTACAAAATTACCACCACGAAATGTGCAGGCTACTATCATTTGCACCGCAAAAAAGACTCTACATATCCCACAGTGCCGCATATATTCAAGCTGTTATCCTATGCATGCTGACTGCATAGTCAAGTGGTAAAGAAATATGCGCGAACATAAAAAGATTATGCAAAAGCTATACGTGAGTTGTTCATAAAGATAAGTGAAAGCAAGTTAGGAAAACGATTCGCAAATAATGCCAAAACCATGTTTTCTTAGCCTGTTTCACGCACGATAAAATCAATTTTCAAAGCGACTTTGTGGTAGTTATGCAGTCTCGTTGCCATTCTTAGATCTTCTTCACGCGTTCCATTCAAATAATCCTTTTATCAGCCTTAATCCCACTCTCGGCAATGATATCCAGAACAGCAACAAAAAGAGAATCGGACACCGCAGTCCTCTTCGGCTCCCAATATCCGTGATCGAGTGAAGTACCCCGGCACATGAAAGTGATTGAGGTAACGGATACAACAGAACTCACTCGAAAGCTGACCATCTTTCCAATCCTTTCCAAATATACCAAGTAACCATTTTGGGCTTTTCTAGCAATCCTTGAAGAAAAGCAGAGAGGCAGATGACCAAATAAATGTATACACACCTATGAGTCTGAAAAACAAAAAAAAAAACGAAAGCGTTCACACCATAAATAACGAAGTTATGCGAATAAACTGCGAGAACATATGACGTAAGTTATCAATCTTTTCCTCGTTGATAGAAGGCCTATTCGTAGCGAAATAAGCAGCTGAAACCAATTACGCACTGCATTTGGCCATATATCCCTTCCCAATGCAGGCTAATACATATCATCAGCGCCATGAGCAACCGAATCCCTCTATATCCTACATTTAGATAGTTATTTTATCTTATCCGACATCTAGCCAATATTCGTCCCCACTAAGATAAGCAATCAATGCGTCTAAGCTTCGAATCTGGCCACCTACGTCATGTCATCCGATAAACGGCCGGCAAATATGACCAATACTGTAAGCAACCGATCCCACACATACACCGCACCTGGTCTCTTATTTAACCTCATCTTACAGCCGTCCAATACATATCACAAGATCAAACAAACCTACCTTTGCGCTGCTGTGCATCAGGCTAGTTATCATCGACCACTCTTCAAGAGCAAAATACATAAACCACGGTTCCCCTCCTAAGCTAGTTGATACATGTTGCTAATAACTCAACCCAATCAAATTTTGAGCCTAGCCGTACGCTCAGCTGGACAACTGATAATGTCAATGTGGGACCCTGCCTCAAATAATCGGATAAGCGTACAAATTTAAAAGGAAGAAAAACGAATAGGAAAACGGAAAAACACCTAAAAGCTAAAATGGCAGTCAAATCCTTAATGTAAGCAGAAGTAAGCTCGCGTAGGCACAGCGACTCATAAATTCGCAAGAAGATAAATACACCATGGGCACGAGACAATGTTACCAGCCAAATATTAACTCATTTGAATATTTTTCCAGTCCTTATGCGAGCATGTTCCAGAACTACGCTGAACCTTTCAATAAAAGCGTAGATGGCTGTTGCATTAGTAATCCGTCATTGCAAACGCGCAGCGAGTTTAACAATAACTGCTTGCAAGCTTTCCAGCCAAAATCTCACCTCATTTGCAGCATTCAGCAAAAGTACATCACAAACTCAGTCGCAGCACATTCCATTCAGAGTACATTTGCTGAAATTTCCACGAATAAGCGAACACATGTTCCTCCGCTCATATGCGAGCTTAATGTTCACCACGCTGGCCTGGTTTGTGGCGGCCGCAAGTCAATAGCGGCTGCGAGCAGCTCGAGGATATGAAAGCAACAACGTAAATGGTGAGGAAGCGAAGAAATGGAAAAAGATAGAAAAATGGGAGGAAAAATTTATAAAAGGAGAGTCGATACGGATGTTTTTGAAAGCTGACGTCGCAAACACTCTCACAGACTGATGCTGGGAAGCAGACGTTGACAGGAGGGAAAGGAGAACAGGGAAGATTACGGATGCTTCTAACAATCCCAACTTTTATCATCACCAATAAAGACAACAGCATAAAGCCACGACGCTAGGATAATCGCAAATCATGAAATTAATTAAAAATTTCTCATGCCATAATCGAAAAAGTTTTTGAACTTAAGCGGATTTGAACCTAAGCGGAGTCTTTCGAGTAAGGCTTATATTCTTAACAAATATACTGTCCTTTATCCTACAGGCAAAGTGAATTTAACAAGCGTACTCTTTGCCCGCTTTATTGCCTAAAAACTGCCTCATTTACAGCAATAAGCAAAACCTCACAAAACTACTTGTACCACAACGAGCCCCCCCCGCCCCAAAAAAAACAAAAACCTCTATCGAGATTTTCACAAAAATAGAATACACTAATACCCATAGTTCCAGATTTACGCCAGTTCACTCAATAGCTTCCGCACTGAATGTTCATAATCGTTAGTTAGATTTACGCCAGTTCACTCAACAGCTTCCGCACTGGATGTTCATAATCGTTAGTTAGAGATCGATACCAAGTGGAACTTTCTCTCAGCTTAAAAGAAAAACAAAAACAATGACGTCAAAGTAATAAATAGAAGGATAAACAGAAAATGAGAGGAAAAACGGAGAGTTGTATTGTAAGCCGACGTGCTGAGGTTGCGATTGTGTCGCTTCTATGTTCGCGTTACTAGTTAATAGAAGAAAACGAAAAATAATAATAAAGGAAAAAAGCAAAGAACGGAAAGTGAGGTCTTATGCCGGTGCACCAGAAAGTTTAGGCAGTAATCGCTCTCAGATACGCTCAGATATGCTTTGCAATGGTTCTACATTTGTAATTCGGGAACGACGTCACAGCATTTCGAACAAACAAGAGGACTAAGACTCAGTCATCATTACTGGGTGTAGTTCACATCGAAACCTTGAATGCTAATAAAAATATCAAAAATAAATGGAAAAAAGATTTTACAAGAATATCCGATTCCAGAAGTGTTTCACAACTTGATTAAACGCACAAATATACTGCAACCGTTTAGCAACCTCGCCCCATCGCCCATTCGACCAATACATATCGCCAGCTGCCGAATTAATCCAATCCATCTATACACTACACTCGTTCAATCAGTCATTGCTACCTATCCGCCGCCAACTCACATTTTCAATGTGGCAACAAACCTGTCTCATCTACAAACTATACCTGACTAATTAATTCTATTGTCGCCAGATAACACAGGTTATTCTCTTCTCGAGTGTACGAAATGGAGTCGAAGCTTTTGAGATAACATCGATACTCACTCTTTTCGATTTTGGGCAAACTTTGTAACAGTGACCTTTTTCAAATCCAGTTAGAACGTCCACTGATGTTTCCATAGAATTCTCTGTTCACTTCCACAGTCTTCGCTGTTTCCGACTTAACTGAGTGGGTCATGCATGTGCACGCCTGTGCTCCCTACACATCGATTGCCGAAATCAGATTCCCACCGTATACGAATGCGATCGACGAATTTTGATCGCTGCATATTGTGCTAAGGCAGGTAATGTCAAAACGAAGGAAGTGTAAGGCTAGAGTCCACTGGAAAACGCCGTCACCGAGAGAGACCACTGAGATAGCAAAGTAAGCAGCTAACTAACTGACTAATGCAGGCTCGCATCTTCTTTCTTATCCAACTCCGTTTCCATTTCGCGTTGACTACCACGGCTGATCACTTGTGCGCGTCGTCGTTGCCACAAGAAAAATCACATCTTATCGCCGCCGACTTCCCGCCTCTTCGGCTCGTAGCAATAGGGCATCGAGCAATTTGTCCGATTATTGTTTCCAAAAAAACCAGTTTACTGACCAGCGAGTTTTTGCAAGTTCGGTGAGTTTTTCAACAGTGTTGCCAAATTACCTTCAACATCCAATGAAACTGGCACTTCATCACATTATTAGCGCCAAGTCGTCACTGTCGTCATTTAGCGGTAACCACCATGCCACGTCAACATCGCCTTTGCTTATGGACAACGACCGTAAATCGCAGGAATGGCAGCGAGCATCAGCTGCGAAAGGTGCTTGCTTCATGCATATCCTTCGTTAAGTGTATATGCATGGGAATGGCGGATACTTCCCATGGCTTACCTTGTCGTCGCATCGCTGTTGCTGCCTAGTGACAACGGCGACAACATATGGCGCCACTAATGTAACGATGTGCCAGAAACTGTAAATTTTTAGTAAACTGAGAGCTGATAAAAAATAAAACCGCTGGAATTTCATCAAAAAATTCGGCAGTGAACAGAGAAGTACATTCCGGAGAAACGCAACAGTAAATTAGTAAGATCGTATCCGGAGACACTGCTGAAAGAAGAGAACATGCTTTCCACCTCAAATGTTCATCAAATCGCTCTCGGTGTATCAGCAGCAAATTTGCAACAATACAATCAAAAACAGCGCCATCAAGTACGTAGTAATAATCGAGAATGGGTGTCGGCATGCTAGCATGACATGCGCCTTCACAATTCTGCCCACAATTCTGCCCATGGAATAATCATTGCACAAATGCCCTTTTAAACAACCCTCCTTTCTAGCCGGAATCTCTGTAGCGAATCTCCTTTTCACCTCGAGTTGATACATCCAGTCAACCGATCGCTAAAGCACTCAAAACCAGCCGAAGAATCACCACGGCAAGGCGGTCGTGTAAATGCCTCTCCTCCCCCCTCCAAAAAAAAAAATTGAACACACATCATCATACAACACTGTCGCTATGGAATAATAATTGCACAAATGCCCTTTTAAACAACCCTCCTTTCTAACCGGAATCTCTGTAGCGAATCTCCTTTTCACTTCGAGTTGATACAAATGCAACTGAACTACACCATAAGTGCTATGATGCATTGACGACTTCCGAAAAGACGGTCGAACCGCATAGGCGCAATGAGCTGTCAATTAACTCAACTAGAAGATAATCTGGATTTAGCGGGAACCGATCTAAGTAATGCTCGTAGGGAACGGTAATTGAGAGAACCGCCCACTTTCTCGGCGCTCCTTCGCTCTCATCTTTGATTTCTCCCTCTAGCCTTGCTTAACGCACTTGTATCTTTTACCTTCGTCTAGTCAAGCTATGTTTACTGCTATCTAAATCTCTATAAATCTAAATCCCTATAGCCTGAATCTCGAAAAATCGTTTCAGGATCCCTAGCTGCAGATATGAACTTAATAACGTCAGACAGCCCTCGAACCACACTTGACACGACAATTGCAGCCAGCTGAGGGACTTGGGCAACGGCGATGCACATCATCTTTCAACGTCATCTACTCGTTAGAGCTGTGAGCGTTCCCCTCCTTCCTTTCTTGGTGATCGATTCCGATCTGGAGTAAAGATTTTTCCAGAATAATATCCTAGAATCCTAGAAACCTTGCCATCCTGATCCCATCCTCTGATGTTTCCTTATTCCGACCCCTATAGATCCCTCCTTTTATCGTTTCAACTACTGATACGGTGTAATTGCAGAAATAAGCAAGCGACGACTAATGAACACAGCAACATAAGCAACGCTCTTTTTTTCCTTCTTCCCACTTTTGCTTTGATATCGCATCAGTTAATGGATAAGCCCAGCGAATATCACATCACTTTTTGGTTTAGCTTCGTCGACTAAACAAGTGTTCCGCTTAGCTCAGTTCGCACCACGCGTTGAGCGATCACGGCGTAAATCCTGCCTCCATTAAGGTACTCAACGAGCTGAGTACGACCTATTCAGCGCAAATCAAACTGTTCGAGCATACAGCTATTGTCATTCTTTAGTACAACTGTTGCATAGGACGATAAGGTCGGCCTGCTACCATCCATAACAACGCTACACTCATTCATCGTTCCCATCACTTCAACTGCACATCCACAATGTGAATCGACGACAAACACCTGTCCTATCTAATCGTTGCCGGCCATTGCATCGCGTTTGTCAACAACCTCACCGAACTGTTTGAAACATACAACAGTTCTGACGTATTCCTGGTGTCAGCTAGATCTCAGCTCGATATAGAATCCGGTTAATTTTGACGCCACGATGCGATCGAGCCTACGGGAATAGTTTATCGATGTTCGGGAACGTTAATAATGAAAGGACGACGTAAAACAAGCAGCTCTTTCGTTGACATACCGATGTAACGTTTCCGCTTTTCCAAACCCTACTTGCGCTCAGAGTTCCTCGAAATAATTCAATGATCAACTGCCCACAATTAAAAGCGTCAAACCTTTCAGCCTTGTTGACTGCAGCCTACCTTTAACGTGTGCTTTGTTTTATCTCTTTCAATGTGTACTCACAGTTGCCGAATGTTGTAACCATAAAACAATTTCTTCAACTTCTGGCAAACGGTCTTTCGTACTGAAGTTTTCACTGCTTTTATTTCTTCAGTGAACTTTTCAAGTGCACGTTTACAGAACGAGGGATGTGATGCACTATCGCATTCATCCAAAAATGCTATCTATTTGTTCCTAATTTCGCCTCCTCTCTCTAGGCAGAACCCTTTCCTTCGAACGGAATAGTGGAAATTCCAAGTAGAAATATGCCATTAATTCTAAGTTAACTGCAAAAAAATATTTCCGTCTAAGGTCTTTAAAACCAGACCGAATCGAATGTTTTGTCGCTACCGTCAATGAGTGTTTCCAACTAAATTACTTGACCAATTATCATAGGGGATTCTCAACCTCACTATGGCTAAAATGCAATGCTGAAACAATTTTTGACCAGAGGAAGCGTAGACGGTCGACAGCGTCAGGTATTAAGAGACAAATGGAAACACAGAAGGGCGAAAGCACGGCGACACACACACCCACCGACGAACGATCTGTTCAACTGCCCGATTCTGCAGTAACTCTTGTAGCGGATCGCTATCTTTTAAGGCGGTAGTAAGAAGAGGTGAAAGAAAGAGAAAAAAAAAACAAACATCAGACGATGGAATTTATTGGCTCCATAAGGATATAATCGATAAGACATGGATGGCAACGTTCAACAAAAAAGTAAAACAGTAGCTACACGAAAATGGAATTGTGTGTTATGGAAAACGCGAGGCAATAATAATAATTCAGTGACATATGTACGTAAAGAATGGGCACTGAGAAGAAGAGAACGCAAACTTTCATCGCCCACATCGTTCAGCAGCAAAGTTATACATTGCTATTGCGAGGAATGTGGGTTGTGATGAGTTGAAAAGCGACCAAAGCAAATGTACAAATAGTTACATTTTATGCTCATTTATGAATATTATATGCTTTCAAGCAAAAGAGCGCCAAACATTGAAACATTTCATGCCAATAAATATTTCGCTAATCAACACTTATATTTGTGTTCTCTTCATGCCAACAAACACCGGACAATCATTCAGACTGCAAAGTATTTCATTTTGGAGAAAGACCGCACAAATAATTAGGCGAGCTCAAAACCGAGATAGTGTCAAGCTCACAAAACTCTGCAAGCGGAAAAGCCAAATATTATTTAAGCCACATACACTGACATTCATCTGGCTTGCCCCACCCCTTCATCCTCCAGCGGCTCTCCCCGTCAACAGAAAGCAAAGGACCAACGCATTTTGCCATCCCGATCTCTCGACATTTACAAAACTGCGGAAAGGAAATTGATTTCCGGGTTTTTTACGATGCTGATATGAGCATTTGAACACCGATGTTATGAAAATGCTACAATTCGCGGAACCATTTAAATATTTTCCCCATGGGGAAGCTTTCCGCTTTCATATGCGTAATTTGTACTTCACTTTAACTAGGGGTCACAAATGTATGGATGGCCTTTGGCTATAAATCTGACATTTTACGAGCAAATAACACCAGCATTCAAAGCAAAACGAATCGACAGTGCTGCTCTAGAAAAGGTAACGGGACGCTTTTGATGCAAAATTTTCTTTCGGCCGATTGGACACTTCTCTTACGGCTAAGCGAGCGCTTAAATAGGCTAAATACACTGAAAACGTTTAGCATTATATATATATATTCTTTTATATAAAGAACGCTATGAAACGGACACTTAACGTAATCTGGAAAACGAGAATTTCGGCTAATTTCTCTACATTAAATTTTTGATGATAACACCATCGTTTTATTTACCGTCGAAAGCGCCACATACACTACTGTATCTATTTAGGGTTGGTAAACATTGTTTGAGCGTTTACTCACCAAGCTTTCATATGATCTGTCGTCCCGATCCTTTAAAAGTGCCAAGAAACCACCGCTCACAAAACAGTGAGGAATGACTGGCTTACTCTTAAGTGCTAACAAAATAATATGTAATAGACAATTGAGCATAAAAGAAACCACTTACAATAGGGTTCGAATTCAACTGGGTCGAGATTGTGGTACGGGGAAGAATGGAAGAGAGCCGGATAGCACCCGACGAACACAAGTCATGTCAAATAGCAGTGTGGATTTGTGGAGCACAGCGATAGGGAAAAGTGAAAAGATTGTGCCATGCAGAACCTAAAATGCTTTAATCATTTTAAAAATTGCGATCCTTATGATTCAGGGTTGGGAAGTTGAAAATAATACAATATTCCGTACTCCACGCAGAATATACTGTTATTTTTCTCCTCATGTATGTCCCCTCTCATCCTTCGCCAAATGCGAACTACTTTTTAATTTAAACCTCTTTGAAGCTGATTAGACTGTTTTTGATTTTAAAAAAACAATCGAACAACACTCAACGACGTACAAATCAACCACACAACAAGGGAACATTTGTGTGAGTGAATATGAAAAATATTCGTCTTAAATGAAAACAATGCATAAGAATCAATAATATATTTGAAAATATGAAAAAAAAAGAACGAGGATTATAAAACGCATATGGCAAATCAGAAAGGCAATACGGGTTTCACAACAGCAATAGCCGTCGCATAAAACTACAGCAGATAACGACGCCCAGCGCAATCACATCATATCTGTCCGCCGTTTCATTCATCCTCTTCAATGGTCGACTTCTCTCCTTTTTCGATCTCCTTTCGACTGTAATCTACTTTTATCTTCGTCACTCATTCGATTCTAATGGTCAACGTGTTTCTCATGCTTTGTTCTTTTTTCACGGAAGATGCAGAAACAAGGGTATATGTGAACAAGGGTCACTGATCACTACACTTCTACATATCTACAATTTTTTTCATAGAAAAAAACGAAGGATTAGAGGAGGAAAAGACAAGAGGAAGGAAGGATTCAAGATAGGGTACATGATAAATGCGCAGCATCACTGCTTTCCTTGAAGTAACTTTCGACATTTGATAAGCCTCCTTGGATGAAAAAAAAACATATAAACAGCGAAATCTCTTTGACGAATTCTGAAGAATATTCATTTAAACAATCAAACAACGTTCAGATCTCACATTCCTGCAATGTCTCTCTTCTGAAGCTGAGGTAGAGGAAAAGTTGTGAAGAACGCAATAACACATTTCACAGCTTATTTCCCCTGCACACCTCTTACCGCACCAAATAGATCATCTGTATGCATAAAAATAGTACAAGTATAGCGCTGTACACAGTACAAGTGGTACGAGCGAAAAGTTGCATCGGTTGTACAAATGGAACACTGTACACTATTGAACCGCTGCAGAGCAAAATGTGCATAGACGGCGAAAAAAAAGCACATCTCGCTTTGACCCATCCTCATTTCACCAATTATCAACGACAATAAAGCAGGACAGCAGTTGAAGGATTAAGAAGGCGGCATAGGAAATAAAACTGTAAAGCTCATCCTGAGTGCTGCATTCCAGTTCGGTGAGGCAAACTCGACTGTTCCGTCGTTTTATCGACGCAAATCAAGCAATGCCTTCTGAAGGCCACGGCAGAATGTTGCAATCTTCGCGAAGAACAATTCCGGCTGGAACGGTTCTTCTTCTTCGTAAACGACTGGCTCACCGAAAAACTGCAACGTTGACAGCAGCTGCTCCTAAAAGCACTTCAGTTCAACGCCAAAAACTTGGGAACAAACTCCGCCGCTCTCAAAAACACATGCTCTTTTGAGGAACGAGCGACTTAAACCCCTTCTCAAAATATGCCCTCCTCGAAAATAAAACCTGCTGACACTGTCACTCTCTTTTTCATAATAAACTGGTAGCAGAGGGACCTCAAAAGACCACTCGAACAATTACTCAAGAGGTGGGAAGACCTCGTAAAGAGAGACGTCGGCAAAATATCTAGACGAGCGAGGGAAGACCACAGGGAACGGCAGGATTTTATTGAATCTGACCAGTGTGTTGTGATAGTGCTGACAATCTATCGGTGAAGGTGGAAACTGTCGATGTTATAGGCTGAAAGACTCATTTCCAAGGTGCTTTGGCAACCTGACCAATACCTGGCCGTAAAAAATTCCAAAAGTAGGACAACGGTCAGATCTTTTCAGAAAATGACTCCATCGCTTAACTGCTTTCTTTCATTCACCGCCCGTTCTTGCCCAATGCTTTAAAATTTATTTATATAAGTTGAAGGAGATAAGCTCATAAATCAGCAGAAAGAAGAATAAACCTATATGATGCTGCTCGATGAACCTGTTCATCAATTACACTCACTATTGGCACACGGCAAACGAAACCTTTCGGGCAGTAGCATTTATTCCGAAAATGCTTGAGAGAAATCTCTGCAGATTATTTACCTTAGTCAATATAAGGGCGTCTTTAATTTCCACAAGTAGTGGTTCTGCACTTTCAACGAACTCCGAAACCATCGGTGTGGTACCGCCATAGTGAAGTTCGGCGAGTACGCGGTTGTGCCCCGTTTCCAGTCGCCGAACTACGCAACACACGGAGCGGAAATTCGCTGAAATTGACTAAAGCTGATCGCATCACATCAAAATCATTCAACTAGTAACCTACTGCAATATAAGTGCTGGACACATCGTTCAGAGGCAATTTTTAGTTTCATTTTATTTTTTTTTTAATGAAAGAGCATCGAGATCATAAACGGCATTTATCCGTTCTATTCAACACCCAAACGAGATTAGCAGTCCCATTATATACGCCAAACCCATCTCCTAGTTTGCGAGAAATTTTGTGTGGAACTTTAAAAATTTCTAACTTTTGCGCCGTCGTGCGATAGTCCGCTTCCTCAAGACTGCCTAGACTTCGCTGATGGCTCTTATTTGCATCTGTGCAGAAATAATGCATACAGTTTTCTAAAACCTCGATCTCCAACCTCTTCTCCCTCCACAGGCAAAAGGTTCCCCTGTATGGACCAAACAAAACAGTTCATTCAGTTCGCGACAACCCTCCTCTTCTGTGGGATCTGTTTAAGTTCAACGAGTTCTGTAACTACACTCTTACTAGGTCATCATCACTTCAACACTTAATCCGCATACGAGCAAGATCCTCTCCTCTGCGCGATCAAAACTGCCATAGCGAACCTGAGAACTTTACGAGTGAAATTTTACAGAATCCGTTTCATTTCATCCATGTGATATGCAATATTAAAGACTAAATAGTCTGAGAACTATCCAGAAAGCTACATGCAAACATGTCGACATTCAGCAAGAATAACGACGATAAGCCGCCCGGGACGTTCGATCCTTAGAGGTCGCAAAAAGTTTCTGAAATTAACATTTAGGATTCTCATTCAGCTCATCAATACGGTGTTTTAAATAAGGCAGGCAAAACAGAGTAAAGGCAAACCTAGCAGCGTTGGGATTTTGAAAATCCCGATCGCTATGCAATACCTTCGAAGCACGAATTAAAAACGCCATGGGCAATACGTCACAATACTCACACTTTGCAGCTTTTTCGATGATCGGAATGTGTTCCATGAACTTTTCAAGCTCCGGAAAGTGTTTCGATATACATTCGGCAACGACGCTGAGCAGACTCAACTCGGATGGCGACGGAAATTTGAACGAGCACATCTATAAGTATATCTACGTGAGAAACAACTTTGCAAAAATGGTCTAATTACGATTTGGGACATGAGCTCCTGGTCAGCGATCTTTCCTCACAATAATAATTCACTAAAGGTATCCAAACTTGAAGTCTTCGGTCGTCGGAACACCTCGCATGTCGAAATTTCATCATGGAAAACGGATGTGTGAAAACAAAAGTAACGAAAGTTGAGTGAACTAAAACCTATAAATTCGCTCCGAAAGGCCCGATCAACGACCGGCCGAAACCTGTACCTTCTTCCCTTTCTCTACCCACTGAGCTTCAAAAATCTGCTTGTCGAAAAAAATTTTTCAGCAAATAGCGCGGTTTAAAGAACTGCGGAGTATTGATGCCAAAAGATTTCACAGCTTTCAGAAAAATCAACCCACCACTCCAGATTCAACAAACGCGACCGCTCTTTACCGCTAGCAATAAGAATGGTTGTTATTGCATTGAATCGCCCATTGCAAAGGCGCTTAAGATATTTCATTCATTTTTTATAATTGCTTATATTTTTAATTAATATTTATATTTATATTTTTTTTATATTTATATTTCATTCTTTTATAATTGTAAGACGAAGTGCGGCACGATTGGACCATGATAGCTTTTGGTAGCGTAAAAGAGAACACAATGTAGAATTAGCAAAACATGTGAATTTCCGCCTTTTGCAAACCTATGCGCAAATAAAAACATCTGTACATGCATTGGTAGCATACAGAAGGAATAAATACCACAATCTGCTCGCGATTTCACAGCGAAGCAGCAAATGGCTTGGGAAGACCAAAAAAAACAGTGTGAAAGCAGAGAAAGAAAGAGAAGAGAAAGATCAAAAAAAGAAGGTAACAAAATCGATTCAGCTGAAATTTAAGATCGCAGTCAAGCCCGGACACCAGGACTCAGATGTGGGGATGGGGAGAGAAGCGAACTGGAAAGCAGAGGAAGAGAGAAACAACGCGCATGAAAAGTAGTATAAGTGAAGCCTATAAACTGTACCAAAGTTATATGAGAAATAAAACTACAAAAAAATAAACCTAATAGGCTCATCTTGTAATTTACTAATTTCGAAAGAGGTAACACTTGAGAGTATAGAACATGGCTGACGGCAAGTGTTACCATAAAGAAAAAAATTCTTGTCTTCACACTTTCGTTATGTGCCAAATGCAAAGAATGCCGTACAAGAAACAATGTGATAAACAAGCATTCAAAATTTCGCAATATTCTATGCCGAACCCAACAGTTCATTTCAGTTTAGACCCATAACCAACCTCAACAAGACAAGATGTTCGAAATCCTTTGACGATTTGAGCGTTGAAATCACCACTGATGAGGTTGCCACACGTTAATAGTAACTGCAGAACGTTGTGAAATTCGGCGGAATTGTGCAGCAATTTAGCTGCAGCTGTGAGATCACTCAACTGCTGATTTAGTTCACTGATGCGACTCGCAAATCTGCTCATATGCGACATTGCATGCAGCTTCTGCTCCATCCTTTCGATTTTTGATAACTGCAAAAAACTGAAACTCCCCTCAAATCCAGACAGACATTTTTGCACGCACAGAGAGACGCAGAAGCGATCTTCTCTATCGCAAGACAAGAGAACGGAAAGGTTTAAAATAGGTGAGCTATAAATGGATAATTGTATTTTAAATGAAATTCGGATCAATATAACACATTTCTATCGCACAAAAATAATCACCGGTTGTCTTTATTAATCGATTCAACGCTTGTCGCCAGTTGAGTTAAAATTTTCCCAAAAACTAATTAAGCTTTTCCATGGAAAGGAAATCTCCAAAAACTGAAAACCAATACTTATTTAAGGTAATAATATAAGGAAGAGATAACGCACCTGTAAAATAAACTGTTCGTCCTCTCCAAGAGTGCTTACTGAATTCGACATTTCGTAATTCTTAAAGCGATGTATGTCCACTGCACCTGGTGCAATGCTCGTTACCAAGTCGATATTGTCAGCCGACAGGACCGCCAAATCCAGTCTAAACAAAAATAGTGGCAATCATAAGACTACTGAGTAGTATAATTTAAATTATTCATCATAACAAGCCGCTTCTTCCCTTTCGAATTTGTTCAGTGGAAAAGATACAGCATGTAAACGAGTGATTCTGAAAATTTAAAGACCATTATTAAAGACCACTTTATTACCTTTTTCAAACTTTGCTAAGCAAAATAACTTAGCCTAGGCAATTCCAACAAGAACAAAACCATCTAGCCCACACTTCTACCATTTTTCCCTCCCTCTCCTCATAATGAAAAGGTAAATTTAGAAAGAATGGCACAACGCAAGAAATTAAAAGAAAACGCATAGGTCACCTATGAACTGCAAACATAATTTCAAATGTCTGCAGGTGAATCTGGCGTCGCACTTCGGCGATTTTCTCTAACTGTTTCTCACTCAGAAATGTCGCCTCCTCGAGCAATGGTTCGAACTGAGTCAGATCGAGCTTCTGAAAATCGCTTCACTCAGCGGTACAGTCAGTGCGAACGTGTGAAAAATGACAGCAATAAGCAAGAAATTCCAACTGAGCAAAAAGCTATGAATAAAGGCAGCACCAGCCATTAGCATCTAAGAGTGCTTGGATAATACAAATAGGTTCCTAAGGATGAACAGCGCACATGAACAAGAAAACTACACGGAACGCCGCCAAGTCACGCAACTATTCAAAAGTACAGATGCTCCCCTTTCGATAAATAGGTGATATCCATATACACATATATATATATATGTATATATAGTATATATGCATACATATATATTTATGTACATATATGTATGTATGTATATATATATACATATATATATATATATAGCAGTGATTCCCTACGTGGAGGTTTTTGATAGTTTTTGATAGCGAAGAAAAACCTGCAGCATGGAGGTTTTTGATAGCGACCGAACGCTGCCGAGAGAGGGAGATTTTGACATGCAGAAAGGCGCTCCCCGAGTTTCTAGGAAAAAATCAAGTGGGTGGGATTTTTCATCAAGGATCAGGGATTCAGGTAGCACAAGCGGTATTCTAAGCTTATTCTGAGGGTAAAAACACTGTAAATAATACCCAAGAACCGAAGGAGTTGAAAACTCTTCTAAAGCCGGTTTAGAAAACAAAAGATTTTGAAGCAGAAGCTTGCTCTGAGAAACCACTGACGATGATCTGACACAGCGAAACAATGAACGGATTTAATGTTGGTGTGCTGCGCTTGCTTGATCTCAACGAGGTATCAACGTCTTTTGAAATTAAACATAACGAGAAAAATTCTCTTTTGGAAGGTCTAAGAAGTTATTTTAGGAAGAAATGTCAGCAGTAGAAGTGTAATAGAGAGATGCTACTTCCAAGCTCCCAACCAGGATCATTTCGAGTTGTGAACGATTATTACATTTCAAATCACCATTACCAGATCCGATCGAACGATCAATGCTAATAATAGATCAACAACGATTTCCGGTGGACCTTTTTTCAGTAAGATACATGCACCTACTTCTACATTAAAATTTTCCTCAAAACAATACTGCATGTATCCCTTATCGACTCTGGTCAGCGGTCTCGCAATTTTTTGCGGTCATTTCGTCAGCGGTCAGCGGTTGTGGTCAGCGGTCAATAATGTATTGCATATTTCATTTCACTTAATCAGAAATGCAACCAACATTTGAAAACTACTCGAAAAGCCCACGGTCAAAAATTAGAGAAACAAGAAATTGATGAACAAACAGGAAAATCTCGGAAGAAAAGCATCTTCATACCTCCATAATGGCTTGGGTATTGAGCGTATTGAAAGTTTCGAAGACAGTTCGAGAGATTTGTTCATCATTAAGCACCTGCCAATGCAACTCATGAAGTAAGTAGCTGAAAAAAAAGAAGGCAAGTATTTATTACTGCCATGACAAAAGTAGCATGATGTATTGGTTTCCAACATAATCAAATGGCCACACACTTGATTACACCTCACGCGTTTCTGGCTATTCCTTACTAAAAGTGTACGCCGAGGCACTCATCGCAGTGCAACCTTCCGTTTGCTTCAATTTCGAGCTATGAATCAGTCAAAATGGTACCATTTTTACCAGATACTGTACGCAAAGAGAAATGGTTAACAAAAGTTAACAAAATATCTTTTCGCGTAGATCTCTGATCCCCAAATGTCAACTCCAATGTAACATTCTGTACGATGCAATCCTAAAAGTTAAATTTTGTTCTTGCAATCCTAAAAGTTAAAAAGTTAAATTTCACTTATTTTTTAGAAATTTTTTTCGTCTATACTCAGTTCTATTCATCTATTCTTCGTTCTCTGTTGAAAGTTAAGGCATGTTACCCAGCATGAAGGCTATTCCTGTTCAAACTTGGATAACGACGCCAAGTTAATGAAGCATTGCTTTTAAACTAGGATAATGGAAACGTAAAAGAAATCGTTTAAAAAACCTTCGAGCCACCACATTGACGAATTCCATTCCTAATAATCTGCAGTCGAAGAAAACAAGAGGAACAATTTTCATTTGTCAGTAAAAATAGAATCTCTAAGGATAATCAGGCATGCAACTTACCGTGGTTGAAGATTTTCGCCGATTTGCAATTGTTGTGCGTTTTCGACGTTGCGCTGCGATTTCAATCCATTCAATGGGCTTCTTGTGCTAACTAAAATATTCCCATCTTGAAAATTTTCGGCTTGAAAGTTCTATGATTACCGTAGATATATGGCGAACAAGGTGGATAAGTTATAAAGCAAAGCAATATAAAAGTTAGCAAAACTAATTAAATTTTCACTATATTATTTAGAAAAAAGAATACTCAAAAGAACAACCCAATCACAGATCCAAAAAGCACAAGCATCTTTTTTTTTTTCAAAATAAAATTTCAAAAACACTCATGATTTTCAGAAATCCAATTCAGAAAGAAACTGTGGAAGTTAAATGACGAATGCTTTGTTTGATAATGAAAGACAAAGTCCAAGTGAAGTTTCCCCAGTGATCATCGTTCTTTGCGTTTGCTGCGGAACGCTGTGGGGTAGGATGGAAGCAAGGAGTGAGGTGGTTTCCCTTATATTCTCAAATACGTTTTCTTTGGCAAGGATGGCGTACAACTGCTACTTCTATCTTCAATGTTATTAAAGCTTGGATGCATCCATGACCTTGAAGAATAAAGCGAAACAGCAAGAGAGATACGCACAAGTATTCCCATTGGAGGTAATCGAATTGGCTGCAGAAACACTCCGATTTGCTTCCTCGGTAACGCTAGCTGATGATGAAACACAGGTGTCCATATCGGTATTGTTGTTGCTTTCTGCATACTCGAACTGAAATAATAAAAAAAAATACATGCTGCTATTGTGTTACATTAAGCACCACTTCCCCTGGGCCCATCATTTTCAATCAGCCCTCTCAGAAATTTTGTGCGAAGGTCATTCACCACGAAAGTTCCTTCAAAAAATTTTGGCATACTTATGAACAAGGGTTCTACTGAGCAAACTGCTGCAACCATTTAACGCCATTCCTCGACTGTAATCACTTCTTCACCTTTCAAGCCCTTATAATCACCAACGCTTTTGACTGATCACCAAATGCTAAGCATTATTCTTTTATATATGATCGACAGATGGCTTTCATATTTGTAATCATTGTCTCATTTCCACCTACCCATTATGTGGATCTTACTCTCGGCTCTCATGTAGAACAAACATGTCATGCGATGGATGAAGATTAGATCAAAAATCAAACTCATTTACACATGCATATTGCAGCGATCAGCACCTGTTCGCGTTAAGATTTAATACTGCCACAGATTCTTCTATGTTACTCACCAGGTTATCGACTCAACCCTTGTAATGGTGATAATAGACTAGGACCCTCTTTGAAAATCGTTCACATCTAAAAACGGAACGCATCCGACTGCTAAAACACTTCAATATTCCGAAAACAATCGACTACATGGAAATCAAATATACAAATTACTCTGCAAAACGCTGACGCTACAACCGACCCTTTGACGACCGTAATTCACCACGGTACCGCAGAACTGAAATTTTTTAGCCTTTCTAAGGTAAAGTCGTTGGCTTTATCAAAAGAAGCTGGCAAAAAATGCTTAACGGTCAACAACTTTCCCCGAAACAGTCGTTCCATCGAGACCGAATTATTATTAACGGAGATAGTGTACGCAGCACATAGAAATAGTGCATAATGACACAGGCAAAAAAGCTTAGCACATGAGCTAATATCTATCTGAAGAATGGACCTTAAGAGCAACTCCCGGCTTGACATCAACGGTCGCAGAAGGCACACTTCGTGCATCGTTTAGCACTGAGTTTTGTTCGAACTGAGCCAACGAAGGAGGACTCGTTGATGAACTGAAAAATCAAACCACTCAACAATGACACCAATGATTTTTAAGTAGCGTCATAACTATTCAGCAGTACAAAAATAATATGACACCAATAAAGTAATATGGCAGCACCCAAATTTCCTAAGTGGACTTATTCACTACCTGTTGATCTCAGTTGAACTACTCTGATGACTGAAAGCAAAGAAAAGAAGTCGAGAATCACAATGACGACAGATGCTCAACTCAAATACAGTACGTTACTTAGTGAATAAAGTATTACTTTTTATTTTTCCTTTTAAAAATTTTCGGACAAAGACAATTTAAGGGATGCATTAAAGCATAACTGCCGCTCTGATATTGCTTCCCATTCTCGACCTCTCCTCTCCCCCCCCCCTTCCCACCGCCCAAAACTGGGACTAGGAACTGAACACTTTCTTAACAACAAAGCAACTATAACAGTTATCGCGAAGTCCATGTTTTATACCACTTCCGGCACTCCTTTAAACGTCTCCTCTAAAAATTGAGAAGTTCGTCTTTGAATTCACTTCCGCCGATGAAAAAAAATTGAAAAAGTTCTAACCCTAGAATTCAACATCCCAAATTTACAACATATTTAAAGCACCGCTCGTTTGTGGATCTCTCCACTGCAGACAACAAGGAAGAATGCCGTCACGGCCTAGCACAATGTCTGCTTTGGTGACTCACCGATTAGATCAGTCTATTTCATAAACTTTTCGTAACCGACAAAAAGCCGTTTTTTAAGCCCTCAATACACTTTATCAATGACTTTTTTTTCGAGTCGACCGCAGGACAAATGCTGTAAACCGCGTGCAACCGATATACCATCACTTTCACCTTGCGAAATGCACACAAATTATTAGCGCTTATAGCCTCTCCCGAAGTCGACAAGTTGAAATGGAAATAGATATGCGTCAGCCTGTATCGTAGATTATACCTACCAAATGTAACTGCAGATTACACCTATCAAACTACATAACTGTAAATTACACCTGCCAAATCTCATAACTGCAGGTTACATATACTAAACACCACAACTGTATATCGTGCTTACCATATTTCATAACTGCAGAATATATCAATCAAAATTCACAACTGTAAATTACACTTACCAAATCTCATAACTGCAGATTGTATCTGCCAAACTTCATAGCTGTAGATTATATTTATCGTATTTCATTACTGCCGACTAAACCTAACAAAATTCATAACTCCAGCTCCCACGGTCCAGAACTGAAACTCCGGCATGAAGAACGTGCAGACGAAAGTATGCTTGCATACCTAAAGACAGTTCGCAATAGTCAGCTCTGCAAACCCAAACTTCCCAAAGCGCGTAATAACGACGGATTCTGACAATTAGCATGATAAGGTTGTAAAAGATTGCAGATCCAAATCAGTAGCCAGCACAGTTCAGCTTTCAAGCAAACAGAATGTTCCTGTAAAGTGAACAGTGCGAACCTGCTGTTTTCATTCGGTGGATTGTTACCCTGAGTGGCTTTCGCTAAGGCCAGAAGCTGCTCTTGTAACGATATTTGCGCCGCCTGTTTCGAACTCAGTCGCCTCTGACTGTGACTGTATTGCCGTTGCGAAACCTAAAAATTAATTCTATTTGTTTTATATGCAGAAGGGAATCATGACAACAGAAGAAGGCTTCTTTTCGAATGGCCTTCCTTATGCTAACCACGTGAAGCAAGATCAAGGAGGAGGGTGGGAAAGAAACGAAGGGAAGGAATGCTGCAAGGCTCTTTGTATTAAATAATGCAGCGGCAAGTTTCTGGTATTTCATTCAAGTCGTTTCGTCATGTCAGCGCGAACCTATCCCGTTCGTGGTTTCTGTCTTTGCATTTTTCGCTGCTTCACGAGCCGTTTGTTTCAGCTGTGATCGACATTCAGCTGTTAAAACGGAATGAGTTTCGTTCCGATGACACACTAAGTGGAGACTCCGGAGTCTCTTTGCTCGAATAATTACAAGAAACAGGATTCTATTTACAATGTATGAACTAGCTCCAAAACTCGATAAGTTTGACAACGAGAAAGGCGGATTTATGCAAATTTGCGTCTTACAGTGGCGGACGAAACGTTAATCATTGGAACTACAATTTCAGGTTTCATTATGTTTTTGCTGCTATGCATCAAGAAGCAAAAAAGAGTTAACCATGACTGGTTGTTAATAGCTTTTACTATTATAAAAAGTAAGCAGTAAGTAATATAAGGAGGGAGGGGGAGAGAGGGACAGTAGTTCCATTAAAAATTAGCATATCTAAGGTTTCATTGCAACGGAGTAAAAGTAACAGCACATGATTTACTGACCACATTTGTTGCATTAGCTGAACCGAAGGCTGCATTAGCGCGCCTTTGTGCAATCGAGTCGGCGGCACTCTGCGGGGAAGAGGGCGATGCGGGCGATAGGCGTCCGCCACCATGTATAGGACGGCCACGCCCACGAACATGCGGAAAACACTTCTTCATAAACTCTTCCACCTGACCCGCATATTGTTCCATATAACTGATCGGATCACCCTAGAGGCAATAGCTCGCTATTTCTTCTCGTAATCAATAAACTTCCTTAGCAAGTAACTACTTTTTAAATCTGCTGGATAACATAGAGAAAAATGGCTCTATAGCAACCGTGAGAAATACCTCAAAAAAATTTCGTGCCTTCCACCACAAGCTCGTCGACATGATTCTTGCTCTAAAGCTCCGCTTAATAGGCACTACTTTTCAGATGAAGTTTCAAACCATCTAAAATGGTTAGAAAATTTTTAAAAAGTTGTTTTAAAAACTGAGTCAAACAATGAAAAGTAGCATTCCTCCAGTGCCTGCACCATATATGATTCAAGGCAAGTAGTAAGAGTGAACCAAGATGGAGATACGATGATGGTCACATAAATCTTAGCATAAAAGATAACTGATGTCCAAAATATTGAAGAAAAATATGCCGCATGCTAAGTGCAATCCGAAAATAACGAGCAGTGAAAGAAGAGTTTTTTCTAAAATCACAAAAAAAAAAAAATAAAAAACAAAAATTAAAAAATACAAAACTGAACAATTGTCACTAAAGTCGTAATAAAATAATAAAAATTTAAAATGTAAAGCATACAATAAAAGATAAAAAAACGTGAGTACAACGAGGAACTGAAAATGATAAAAATTCGATGAGAACGATTATGATGGCAGTGGTGAGTGCCAGAAAAGAAAATTTTTTTAAAAAAAATTATTATGCCGTGTTATTGGGTCGAAGCGTGAACGTTTGCGAAACAAAAAGAAATTCTAAAACAAGAAATAAATTATTAAAAGGGAAAAAAATACTCACAGCAAGACCGTGAAGAGAGACCATATGACTTTTGACATTGTTTTTTGAATAGGTTGACGTAAAATCACAAGCCGGGCATTGAAACATTGGCTTAGCCACATGGCACTGTCGAATATGACATGGCAGCTTTGAACTGTGCACATTCTTTTGACATAATACACAGAACTGGAACGTGCATGGATAGCTCTGAAAAAAAAAAAAAGAAGGTAACGTCTTACACTCATTCGCATATAATAAGTACGATCAATCAAAAGCTGGAAGAAGGCTGCAGAATAAAATGCTACAATAGAGTTGAAGCGGAATGAGTTGGGATGGACGCTATATACAGTGTAGATTCCAGGCAATCGATGAACCTCATTCATAGCGAAATGGTAACCAACGTAAGGTAAGCAACCGTATATGGCGTATTAACGAGGATAAAAGCAAGGGAAACGGCCAATGCCGTAATCGTGCCATAATGGATGCTGTCTCAGCAATGCCTATTAGACTAATCGATTAACCTGATTCAGGTAACAGAAAAACCTTTTTGGCATTAAAATGACGAAAGCAGCATATTGTGCATCAGTGCTTCAGTGTTCGAGAGAATATTTTTTATGGAGAAAATGACTTGAGGTCACTGCGCATGATTCAGCATTAAAATGCATGTGCCTGAATCGAGATATCTTGAAACTTTGAAGTTAAACCCTGTGAGCTTTAAGTCAGCCAATGAAATAGTCAAAACATTAAAAGTTCGCAAAATGTGTTTCAACGTTCAGAAATAACTTAAGGCACAACAAAAATATCCGCTTGTGGGAATAGCGCATTGCGCATAAATACCACTAGGAGACTGACAAAACAGTATTCGAATGGGGACTGTCTAGTTTGCAATGTCGTGACGGAAAATTGGAGTCGGCCGGCCCACTCTGCTCCGTTTTCGTCACGACTGCAAAGGCTGTGCGCGAGGGGTTGCACGATATAAGCTTTAACGATAACGACTCCACTTCTCAGATTAGCCAGTTTCATAAATTGTCCATGCATAATGACGATTCATATTCTAGACAACGCGACGACCGCTTGTGCAAATCTACTGACTCCTTTGACCCGACCGGTGAAAATTCAACTCGATTACAGCCACAAAATGCATCGATATTTTAATTCCCTTAAAAAGAATGTAATTCAATCGGGATCGATGAACTGGTCTCAAATTCGGTATAGGGGTTCACATTTTCTACAGTAATGCATGAACCTAGCTTTACTGGCTTTAGAGGTGGTATTACTGGTCAGCAGAGCATAGAAAGGAATGGATATGAACTAAATACAAATATGCATAACGAAAAAGAGCATACGAAAAGCTCATTTTGAATATGGTTTTCTTCTTCAACAAAAATGTAAGAAACATACCTTGGCTAACAATATTTTCACCCTCATTTTTAAACCTGAAAACCAGCATTATACGGATGGCCATCACAGCTACTTGATTATCCACCTAAGCAGGTACGCTCGATGCACCAGCCATTCTACTCCTAAAATCGGAAATACTCAAATTTAAACCAACGGAAACTCGAGTCAGCTATTGGTGTCACCTCCGGCTGAGACACAAAACTGGAACAAAAACGAACCCGTTTTTTGTCCTGCAAGAGTTGCTGCTGATGATGTTGTTGCTGCTGCTGTTGTTGTTGTTGTTGCTGTGTATTACGGTGTTGCTGCGCCGCGTGAAATTGCTGCACGAGCGAATGTTGCTGTTGTGCAGCAAATAACTGTGATAACTGCAGTAGCGTAGCCGCATCGGTCATACTAGCCAAAGGATTAAACGCAGTTGCGGCTGCGGCCACTGGTGAAAGAGCGGCCGAATCCAAGAGACCATTTGAGGTTGCCGTGCCAAAAAGTGCGGCCAAATCAGCCGTTGCTGCAGCACCACCATTGCTAAGCATCGCCGCAGGGGGTGCTGCACCGGTCACAACACCCGACGCTGCTAGCGTACCACCGTTTGCGAGCATCGCCAAACGCGAACGCTAAACCTTCTGAAATCCGACAAACCGAATGCGTCGTATCGCGTCTTGCAAACAGGCGATATGAGCTGCAATGAGGGTTTTATAAAAATAGTACCCTGCTAAAAAATAATTTTCAGCGTATCGAGCACAGCGCAACAACTGAAAGCTAGATTCACACTCATTAACGACAAACAAAACACCACAAAGACTTCAACACACTGATAGTGGGATCACAGTAACGGTAACACGGCATTGGTATACAAAATAGAATAGCGCAGAATATATACATTACGACTGGCCCAAATAAAACTTTGAAGCCTATATTCCTCTCTCTCTCTCTGAGCCCATCCCTCTTTTCGTTGGTCAACAACACGTTTGTTTTGGTTACAAGCGACGTATTCCACACCATCTCATCCCGAGCACTAATGTCCTCTCGTCGGCAGGTAAGAAATTCCCGTTATTTCATATACTGCAAAATCGAAACAACACCTCATATGACCGCAAAGATGAATGCTTCTAAAAAGATGAAGCAGGAGGACAAGCATGACCAATAACATTGTTAACGTTTTACAATACTGTTGCTTAAAAGGCACGAAGATGGCAATCAAGAAAAATTTAAACATGAAGAAATCACCTACCTAAAAAACTCATTCCGTTCCAAATCCTTGCACCTTAATTTTTGGCAATTCATTTAAAAAACGAAAATAAAAACAAATCAGTGGAACAACAGAGGAAATAGATAAATGAAATAATCGAGAAAATATAAGAGTGAAAATTGAACATCCAAAAAGCAAAAGTGACGAAACAATTCGTTTCGAAGGAACGATCTTCGCCACATACCATCCACTGCTTCTTTGCAAAATTTTAGTGTCTTCTTCTTTCTGTCTAGTGACCTTAACAGTTTATGTGTTCCCTAATTAGTTTTTCGCACACATATCGTAAAACGTGTGCGGCGAAGAGTTCATTGAAGCTGTTAGGGTTCTAAACAACAGGAAAATTGTCACTTAAACGATGAACATTGCCTGGTTTCTCCAGCAAAACTCTTATGATCCTAGTTTACTTTATTGCTACATTTATGAAAACCAATAATGCTTCCCAGCTAATTCAGTGAGCGCGACTACAGGTAATCGATAGAAAAATGACTGAAATGAAACTGCGATCAAAAAAATAGCTGTGATCGTGACAACACTAAATGCGTTATCATAATGACGGTGAAAGTACCACACCGTATAGTAATGCTCACGACAATGTATAACACACTATTTCTAATGTGTCCAGCGCAATTTATCAACCAACATTTACTACAGTACGCGAGAATAACATCACATTACCATCTAGTAGACCTTGAAACGTATCTCTAAGGATACTGTGCACTACTCTTTTTGCTGTTATTTCTTGATTCTAGGAATACATACATTACGAAATCGTTGGAACAGCAAACAATTTTCATGTTCCCTTTCATTCTCAACGTGCCAACCGTTATCCATATGGATTACAGCTTGTACCTGTATGCACACAAATAACGTTACATATAAATGGAGAAATGCTCTAAAAAGTAATAATTAATCGTGAAGCAAACAACGGTGCGAAAATGTCCTGTGACGGAGTTGCCGCGGTTGGACTCCATTCTGGGTCTCGTGGAAACATCCTTTCATGAGGCCATCTCTGCAAGGAAACTACCGGAAGATAGTGAATATTACTGGAACGCATACAGCTTATCGTTGCACAAAACGAAACAAACTGCGCATTTGGCAACTAAGGGAAGTGGGCTTTAGTGGAAATGAAAGAAAAAGAATGATAAATCGGCGAAAAACATTGAGAAAAAACAGCATTTTTTTGTTAAATGCTATGGAATTAACATGTTATTAAATAATTTTGGGATGAAAGGTTCCTTTGCAATTGCCATTTCTCATAACGATGCTAAAAATTCGCATTTCGCAGAGAAATGAGTAAAAACTGGAAACGGTAAGCGATTTGATAATTTTGTATGGCAAGTTAACTGCATATAAACGGAATAGAAGAGGTAGAGGAATGAATGAAATATTTTTACGATGAAAGAAATAAGCGAAACGAAAAAAATGCCATAAACTTTCCGCGAGAAAAAAGTTTGAAAATGACACGTAAAAAGGTTTTCTCTTTACCGATAGCATCTATAGCAAAGGAAAAGAAGAACTAAGGAAAAAAAGAAAAACTAAGAACACGAATTGTGGCTAAGACTAGAATGAAATTGCCGTACCATTTGAATAAATAAAATCGAAACCTATGAAGTGTTTTGTGTGAAATTTACATAAACCGGAAAATATCATGGGGTTGAATAAACAAACAGCTAAGATAAAAGCCTCACGATCAACCATGATATCCAGGTGCGATTGAGACAAACATGACTAGCGAGCAAACTGATGACACGAAGATTAACTCAAAATCAGTTTATTTTTACAGAATGACGCAATATGCCGGCATAAATATTTATGAGAAGACCAACAGTAGATGCTTGGTAAGATAAGTTTACATGATATAAACAGATTACATACATAATAAACTTCGTATATATATATATATATATATAAACTTTGACGAGCTTTATCCATGACTAGCACAAACGTATCAACGTCTTACGCCAAAACATTTTTGCGTTACTGTTTATATCATATAATTATTATATAAACTTGTTATTTATATATACATATATATATAACATATGTATGTGTACATATATGCATACACATATGTATATATATACATTCATATATATATATATATATGAATGCATATATAACAAGCCTATATGTACAATGATTACAATATAAAAAGGACTGCGTTTGTAACGATTGCGATTTTAAGTAAAGAAGAAATTTTCTGCGTAATTTACGTAGCGAATAATGTATCTGTGTAATGTGCAAAACCTTTACCGTTCATAATTAGACATCATCAAGCTTATTTTAAAAATATTAACCAAAATTCCCATACTCGACTGTAATACAAAATTGCAAATGCGATGAATATAGGCGAAACCAATATGAACAACAAATATGTTAATGTATTGTAAAAAGAAGTAACGCATAAAGTACTTCAATGAATTCACGCTTTATCTTTCGACTATACAAATTAAAACTCGCCCATCTCCTTCCCATAAAAATTCTTTAAGAGCATATTTTTTAAAATTCGAAACCTCACCGGATATTGCTTTGCTCTATCGACGGAATGATGTGTGTTGTGCACATCTAAATTAACACTGCTGTGCCATTTGCTCGACCATCTGAACGCACTACATAGCTTCCATATCTGCAACGCATGATATTTTCCGCGCAAAGCCATAATGACATGTGGAACCCTTGCATCAAAACAACGTTAAAAATGTGCTGATTTAATAACTCAGTGACCACTGCTCGATCAAACTGGCACGTAATTATCCTTTTGCTCAAAGGACAAACCACGGATTAATAATTCCGCGAAATTTTTTTTTCAATGACAGGAACTGACGATAATGGAAGATGAGCAGAGGAAATTTCCTGATTTGATCTTTACGATTTTAGAATGAACTAACACTGAGTTAATGGCTAATTACACTCAGAATGCAAAATGTCAAATTACAGAATTACAGGAAATTCTGAAAAAGCTGCCAACCTCATGTTCAACACTGATAGCATCATGCGTGTCCCCTCCCCCCTCCCTCGTTTTTGTGCCGGGAAAGCCAGCATACGAAAAAACAATTGCGAATATGGCATAAGAATGCACGACCCAACCCAGCTAAGATATATGAAAAAAAAGGAAACGTCGCTACCGAAACAAAATTTCTTTCATGATCGGCGAAAAAATAGTCAACTAGCGGCGGACCGTTGCTCTGACGCAACGAGACGTTCGACTCTAGTAACACAACCTTATCCTCACGTAGAGTCATACTCCGTGAAAAAAGCGCTGTTCTAAGTTCGCGAGCCGTATTATTAACGAAAATAACTTTATCCGTTTTATCACGAATTCAACCGATGAAAAAGACCGATGAATGCACGAATGGATTATTGAAATCTATGAAGCGACTCGCAAGCTATACATTTGGAAAACGATGCCTAACATCGCCGTCGCGATGATACTTAGTTAAACTAGCGGTCCAACTATACCCTACAGTAAAAGGCGCACTGTAGATGTTACGCGTTACAAAGTTCATAATGGACGGAGCAAATCATGGTCAATTTGAGTATAGTAACGCATGTGAGTGGTGCAAGGCAAAATTATATGTCGCGCATAAATTACGAGTAAATTCATGAATCTTAGAAGATTAACGACTTTTAGTGGGCCTGACAAGGTAGTTCGAAGTTAGGACATTTTCGCTGCGAATATCCGTCGCTAGACGGTGCTAAGCATCATAATGGTTTTTTGGCATCAAACAACGTCCCGCATAGTCCGATATCATGTGGGCATCAAACATACCAAATGGCTAGAATGTTAGCAAATAAAAGTACGAGAATACAAAGTTTCAAATCCAGGTTTGCACCAAACAGCGTCCTTCCATCATACAGCCGAATCTTTTTTTGGTGGCGCACGCCGGAAAGAAAGGAAACGGGCAGGGAGGTCGGTTTTTGGCCGAATATGGAGATCAGTGGGGTTAAAGTGAGGAAAACGTTCGCGGTGATATATGATTCCGAAAAATGAAGAGGTCCCTGGCTGGTATACCTATCAAAGCACACGAAACAATCTGCGTGCTCGCTGTCTCAGATTCTCATATCAAAGGATATTATCATTCACTGCGGTACTCTTTTAAATTATAATACCATTCCACCAACGAAAGCTCCCATATCGTATTGCATAGCGCATTACCACAAATAAAATGCCCCGAGAACTGAAAAGCTCAAGTTTTTTAAAGGGGGAGGCAGTTGTTCGAGGAGGGGAGGGTGAGGGAGGGAGGGGGGGGAGGGTACAGAGGTAGTACGGATTACCTTCCACCAATGACGAGCCACATTAGTACAACAACTACACAATACGAACCACTCACTACCCCGTTGTCAGTTCTAGAGATTAATTAGAAAGTTGACTTAGTGATCAAAGCTGAACTATAAAAAGCTTCGTTATTTCGGGTCTTGTCGACTTACTGCATCGTATGCTTCAATGCTGTCACATTTCGTTCAAAAATAATGAAGAACGCTACATACTTTGACGCATAAAAACGCCGCTTAACAAAGGCTTAAAAAAATGATATATCCGTTGAGATGCCTCCAGTCATTATTCTCACGTAATTAGAATAGTTTTATTTCAGTAATGTGAAACACAAGAGTTCTGGTCACTGGAAGAAATGTACAACTTCCCTCAACATTTCTAGCATTTGATGCGAGCGTTCAACTCATTATCAAACTGTTAATAATTCGCTAAACTATCGGATACATCTGCATGAAGTGTCGGCGAAGGCAGTGAACTGTACGCAACCAAAGAGAACGCCATCAAATTATCCATGCTATACAACTATGCAACCATTATCGAGGCTCCTTCGTGAGTGCAAACGAGAAGGCCGTTCTCTGTTGGTTCGGTTTGGAAATGTGTGGATTTTTGGAAGAAATGTACAACTTCCCTCAACATTTCTAGCATTTGATGCGAGCGTTCAACTCATTATCAAACTGTTAATAATTCGCTAAACTATCGGATACATCTGCATGAAGTGTCGGCGAAGGCAGTGAACTGTAGAGGATGAGGGGTGGAGTAGAACGGAGGGGAAGAAATGGAGGGGCAAGATAAAAGCGATTCTAAATACGTCCACTTTTCTCGAGATCCGAAGATTTCATCCTGCACCTACTTTCTTTGCGGGAGTCGACGGCAATTCGCTCACTTTTCGAAATCTCAGACGCTAGTTGAATTAATTCTGCCGCTGAAGACTGAAGCAAATACGCTACCCCAATGTACCGCATCGCAACCAACAAGCACGTATCACCGTTCCGAATGGTATACGCGACTGCAACTAACAGCTAGAATTGAGGAAGTATTATAGAACGACAGAGTACATATAAGATGGGTTATTGATGCTCGCAAGAGAGATCGCTGTCATTCCGAGGTTATGGAGTTGCATAAACGCAACCCAATTTAGTTGTTCGTTTTGTCTTAAATACTGCTATTATCGCGACCACTTCGACCACAACAGCTTTTCAAATAGTGTATGAAAAGCAGCACCATAGCTTCCATACTCTTAGCAGGGATTGTTACCTATTGTTATCTCATAGTTCAATGTAGCTTCTTAAGACGCATTGGAGACATACACATTTCCGACTTCACGCATCCAAAAAATTCTTTTTCGCTAGCGCACCACTCTTGCTCTCCTATATCTGCAACTTCACCGCCGAAGAGTCAGACATCCTCCAATTAAATCAGCACATGCTTCAAAAAAAAACATCAAGATGGTTTAAACCGTCTTTCAAGGGTCTGTCTGGGATTAACCCTTTCCAGTGCATAATTACCATAGATACAAAATTTCTATCTTACCTAATAAAAAACACCTTTTCCCAAAGAATTATTATCGTTGCTATCTGATCATACCCTGACAACGTAGAGAACCGACATGGCGGAAGAAGAACAAGAGCGGAATGTGGGTTGTATGACCGCTTATGGTAGTATGAGTGGAACGCTAAAGGGTAGTGAAATAAGCAAGAAGGTTTGTGCATAATTTAGTGGCAGCAAGGAAACGTGCATAAGCAGCAGCTGTTCGCCAAGACTGTCCTCTCTTTGTGACTATGCAAGCACTCACTCGCCTACAACTCGCGCCGATAGTCGAATCTTGGCGCGCACTATTCCTCTAAGATTCAACCAAGTCTGAAAGATGCCTTTAGGAAATAGATGTCAAGTCGAAAATCGTATTCAGGCGAAGGCTCAGTTGCAAAAATGCGATTTGATTCGATGCATGCGCTTCGTACGCCGCATGTTGCAATATGCGCCTTGTGGTCTGAGCTCGCATAATTCAATGCATAACATAAAGAATGACGCATATGTCGGATACGCGCTAAACGTACTATAAGTCGGACTAATGAAATCGAACGCTTTTCAATTAGTGATGAGTGTTCGAGGATAACATGACATCATGCATAAATCTAAAATGAATTTACCGCATAAGCCTTAAGCCATTTTGAGCCAAACTTTTTTCAGTTTTACTAGAGGGAGATATCTCCGGTTGAAGTGCGTCCAGAGCGGCTATTTTCAAGCCTCTGCTATTTTAATCAAGAAATACGTCAAAAGTAGGAGCTTTACTGAAAGTAAGACAGTACCATGCACACTCTCAATCAACGCATTTTGTTTATGGCAAACAAAACGACGATCACCTCAGATGAATGAAGCTTTGATGTTAGCGAGGTAAGAAAGTAAGATATGTAATTCCCACAGTACTTCTCCAAATGAGATCAGCCACCAATCACGTCACTTAACAGAGTACAAAAACGCCTAGAAAAACCAACGAGAAACAATAACGCGGAAGTGCGTTCGTCGAGCATACAACAAAAAGCAAGGTTAGAAGTCACAATAAGCCTTTCGGAGAAATTCACTGATTTTTCAAAGAAACGCGTTTAGAGTCGGAAAAGTTGATAGAATGATAAGATCATAAAAGCTCAAAACACGAAAATTATGAAGCCACGCATATGACAAGCAGCATAAAAGACGCAAAACAAACAATAACTGAGATACTGTAACCAGTGAAAGAATTGCCATAAGCCGTTTTGCTTTGCAAACACGATTTGTTTGCAATGTTAAGAAAAAAAAATGACGCTGAAATGACTTCTATATTATCAGAAACAAGAACAGGGACTACCATAAAAGCACTCACAAATATTAACCTTCCGCAATAAGCGGCTCATAAATGTGTATTAGTATCAAGTGATTCATATCCTCTATGAGAGTATGATAAAGTTGAAAAATAGTTCAAGATTAGTTACAACAAATTGTTTGTTGTAACAGCAGACGTTAGTTATGCGAAGATGATCCGCACGCACAGCAATCCGCTAGGGAAAGTGGATGGACCATACCACCTTGTTTGTACACGTCTTTATACTTTCTGCATGACAAAATACCAACGGAAACGGAAAGTGTTAATTAGAGATAGCTTATGTCTTGCAAACTTCTCTTTTCAAGCTCACTTTACGTAAGAGTGGGAAATGAATATTCGTTCACACTTCGGAACTATTTAGCTGTTCCGCTCTCATCTCGTTCGCTGCGCGCCGATGGATGATTAAGTGTCAGCGATAGTTTCCGGCCGCGTGTAGGAGTGCTTTAGCAATATGCAATGGATGCTCCCACAAAAACAGACTCATGAACAGCTAGGCTGATCCGTCAACTAACAACATGACATATATAAAAGAGAGATATATATATATATATATATATATATATATATATATATATATTGCAAATTGGTTCCACAAAACTATGCGTCAAACAAGACTACTGAGTGAGTACTAATCCTATATAGATTCAACTAGAAGAATGTTATGTAGACATTCATAAAAGAGATGAAGCAATATCGAATTGTTTATAATAAAGAAGTAACTCTCTTCTCCTCGTTCACGATAAACCCCGATTGAACACCCCATTTAAAAACCTGGTAATTTTAGTAAGTCACTTCCCTATTATACTTCCCTCTTCCGGCCGCACACTTACACATCCGAGCGAAGAGATACCTCAGCGTAGCACTTTTTTTCAACCCTTTTTCGCCCTTGCGCATCACTTACAACTTTTACATTACATGAATATTCTTAAACTTGCACACTCAGTTATGTTATAGAAGGATTGACTCCGAATATATGCGGTCTTTAAAAAAATTGGAAAAGTTATAAACCCCTCTCTCAACTTTATATCTTTGTTATATACGCCTCTTTAAAAACATTTGATACGATGCAATGAAACAATAAATTATCATTTACGAACTATCGACATGACAAAAAATGCACAGCTCTATTGTGGAAAAAAAAGCATCAAATCAGATTGGATGCAACAAAAGATATGATGAAATAAGTGCACTATGAAACTAGTTTTCGATATAGAAGCGAAAAATGCTAGAGATTTTGAGCTTCTAAAATTAAGTTGTAGAATTGCAAATCGATTACAAATCGACAAACGAGATAAATTCGAGGGAAAAAATTCGTAAAAATAACACTAACGAACATAACATGATAATGAATAAATTTATTACATGGAAGGAAGACCGAATCGATAAAAACATAGAACAGGATTGTTCGATAACGATATGCAAGTTTGGTAGAGTGCGATTACGATGAGGCTTAAGCTGATTACTTTTTGATTAGGTGGAAGAAACTTTCTGAGGGCGACTTTTCGGAACGAGCAGATCAACTCACTCAACGAGTATGCACCTCATTATACTCGAATAAAGAATGCAATAGAAAACAATCAAATGCTATAGAACGCTGTAAAAATTAGTAAGCACAAAAAAGTTGCTTATATCAAATCGCATAAGCCTCGAAAGTTACAGTGATTAAATTTATGGACAAACACTGACGACTGACTGTGCACTAATTATTTCTCTTCCGGACACATCTGATGAAAATTAAAACACCTTATGAAATTAAAAACTTTGGCGCGCAAGATGCTCGCTTATTCAGCTACAACGAAACACCAAACGTTGTTCCACGGTTCATAGCGATATGCACTACATGATTAGACTTAGTTAACTGCGTGCTGTTCAAGGAGATGAATAAACTTGCGAAAAAAGCTGTGCAGTGCCGTAGCTACTTGCAAGACAAACCTTCATCATACAGAGATACACAGCTGTTGTGTCCAAGGACAGTGTGCCCGAGATTTTATACCCTCATTTCGCCTGATCAAAGGAAAGAGACTCTGAAGTTGCCATCATTACGCTGATCCGTCTACAGCTGACTAGACTAAACGTACGGTAAAATTCACAAATTTGACATTTGCACTTTTGAGAATTGCACTGTCGATGGGTTGTTGCGGTGGGGGGGGAGGGGTGGAATAGGAAGTTGTTGAGAATGAATAAAGTAAAGCAATAC
Source organism: Toxocara canis (assembly GCA_000803305.1). Taxonomy (NCBI): domain Eukaryota; kingdom Metazoa; phylum Nematoda; class Chromadorea; order Rhabditida; family Toxocaridae; genus Toxocara; species Toxocara canis. The sequence goes on along the minus strand of JPKZ01003266.1, from coordinate 308,177 downwards.
ATCAGAGCAGCGAAAACCCCCTCCAAGTTCACACAATTCCGTAAAGATGATCCGAATGAAAAATCAAAGATAAATGAATTAGAAGACATCATAGAAATACCTCCTTAACTGTACGCGTTCAGTTGCGTGCTTCGCGTTTATCCAACGACTGCGTGGTCTACCAGCATAACGTGCAGCGCAAAAACAATTTATTGTCATCGTATTGTGCTGCAACAGGGAATACGCTTCATCGGGGCAATAACAGTGAGGCTGTAGATGTGTGAAAACAAAGATAAACACCCATCTCGTTGTATGGTTCCAAATTTGTACGTGCATGCGTGTGTGTGTGTGTGTATATGTGTGTTGCGTGTGTGTGCTATGCCGTATGTGTTCTATGTGTGTGACTGATTGATCAAGTTTGAATAGTCTCAGAGCTGTTTACCACAAAAAGCGAACAGTGTGCATGCGCGCAACTGAAAATGAATCGTTGCAATGGACACTTCTAGCAACGCTGCTTCGATACTGCGGAACACGATCAAGCGATCTGTAGCCTAAAAAACTCTAATATATGGTCGTGCATCATATGGAAACGTGAACTGTGAACAATGAAAATGTACGCGTTTTTTTTAGAAAAAAAAATTGAAAACGAAGCTGTCAGTAATTTATTGCGGACAACAGCTGATACAGCGGTGGTAATTCTGGGCGAAATCAACAACGTTTCGAGCTACGTGTGTGACAAGCGCGCAAGTCTTCACAAAGAACGCACATACTGTAATAGTTTAGCTACTGGCTAGAGCTAACATTTACTGCAGGTCTCAGCGACGAGCACAAGCAGCATAGTGTGTAGTAAATTCAAGAAGTTCTTTTGCACTATAAAATTCTCTTAGAGGTGGTCGTTCAAGAATGACTCACAACAGCACTGCGATACACTTTCGCACTCAAAGTGCACTACAAATCAAAAGTAAACACAGCGGTGCTTTACGTATTTTTTAAAATGATATTACACCATTACGACAACTGATGTAATAGTTTTCTTTTTCAATCATCGTTACGCATGAAAATCACCAAGAACAGTTTGGTGGCTTGGGAATAGAAATATTCCAAAAATGGTACAGAAACAACGAAGGCCTCCAGTTATGCTCGCAGGGCTTGTAATACCTCTCAACAACAAGCAAACACATTTTCAGAGAAAGCAAATCATCGTATGACGACCACCGCATCGGTGATTCATGCAGTTTGCTACTGCCCATATTTGAACCGTGAAGTGTTCATCTATTAAAAACACCTAAGCTCTATACATAAAATATACAAAACACCCAAATAGCAACATCTTCGTGAAACATTACTTAAAATACTTATAGCGTTCATGCAATGGAACAAAAAAGGCGAGGATTTCAAATCTCTCAGGTAACATTCCATATTTGCGCTTTCCCAATAAACAGTATAAATTCAAACGGAGACTCTCAAAGATTGACATTAATAGTTTTCGTTCAAATTTATGAAAAAAAACATTCGAAATAAAGTCGAAAGAAAACGATAGCACTAAGTGGAAAATCGTCAAACTTTCCTCCTAAGTAGGATGTAAAAATACCAGCAGCACCTCAAAGAGAGTAAGTAACGTACGGCCTAATGGTGGGAATTGATCGCGGAGAGTTCCGAACAAGTTGGGCAAAACTCAACTATTGTGCATAACCAAAAATTGCACTGAACTTGCTCGTGATTATAGTTTGATCATGTAGCCTTTGTTTTATGCACAAAATGCATTCGGCCCATGACAACACCCTCCATATTACATTACAACTAAACAAGCTAATGCTACAGGAAGATGCTGATCATAGCCATACCTTGTAGGCAATCACACTTTCAAAATCAATCTGTAGGAATGGCCAGCCACCACAGTATGGTAGAAATTCTAGACCTGCACAATGGACAATAGAACGCTTGGCAATAATTGTACGAAAAGTAACGACCAAAAGCATAGTGAAATGAAGCGGTCGGTTGAGTATGCAAATAGAGATAGAGCTGTGCAAAGCGAAAAGAAGTGAGGCGGTGCCGTGACGAGCACCTCTCCTTCTCCTCCACCTTCTTGTTCTCCAAAACAAGAGCGCTGTTTTTTTTTGGAGTGCACGAAACGAAAACTCGACCGACCCCCAGCAGCATTGTTTTGATGATGGACGCGCATTTGCTTTTCACTTTCTAAGCATCTTTGCGTTACGATACTACAACATGCCCCCCTTACACACACACACACGCACACACACATAAAAACACCACCATACACATATCATCACCTTAACTGACACAGTTTCATTGGGCTGCGCATCCCCTTAAACTAATGGTAAATGATCTCTTGATGGTTGTTTTTGTAATGCGTTCACCAAAGTTCACTATTTACTGCGGTCCCTTTCCAAAGTGTTCTTCTCGCATATTATCTCTGGACTGAACATGTACTCAACTATTTTGAATATAGCTACCGAGGACTTTAAAAACTGCAGCTTTCCACTGATTATGGTTCATTCGCGACAACGAACACGGTTATGCTTACTGTCGTGAACTAAAACATTCTTACCTCCAATTATTTCTCAATCAGAAACTTTCGTGTCCAAAATTCCAGTTCGCTCATGACCAGCACGCATTGCATTCACAACCCTTCGGATGTTAGAGGAATTAAGTGATCACCTTATCATTTCATAACACTTGCTATAATCCTCCGAAAAATGAAAAAAAAAAGCAAACATAAGCAAACGTGATAACAAACACATCCTCCGTTTGCAGCGCTATACCTTAGCGGAAGCATCGAAAGCGAATCAACCAGAGCGAGCGAATGTGGGGCCGCAGATGAAGAAGTGGATAAGGAGACTGGAGTCGCAACAGACTGCTTCCCAACATGGTTTCTTCAACACTACAGTAATGGGAGTCTTTGTATGGCGCTTAAAAACTTTGAAAAGGTACCGTAAGTAGTCATCTTTGTAAGAAGTCACAATACAACTTGTGGCGTGAGCATATGACGCGAATATCGCGATCGCGAAAGGCAAACGTTTGTAGCTGGCAATCTGCTATTCTAACCACTGGTGATTTGCCTATAAAATTTCTCTGCATATTTTAAGAGCACTTTTTTTTAACCAACTGCTTAATTTGTTGATTATCCTGTGAACAACTCTGCAGTTGCTGTCTATAGAAAACGGTTTTAAAAAATGCACCTGAGGAACTGTAACAAGTCAAATAAACATTAGCGAGATTGTCTGCAAACACTGCGAGCGCATAACATTTACGTCACAATAAAAACGTAACTGTACGTAAACTCTACAAACCTTTAAAGGGTCAATAAAAGCAGAAAACGGTGATAATTATTCTCGACGTTTGTGCACTAGACGGTAAGCTAAGAGTGTATCATATGATCATTAATATCACCTATGCGTAGCGATTCGTTTAGCAGTGCTACGGCTACGCGAGAAAGAAACGACACGACATCAGCAGTAGAAAGCAAAATAGAATGACCTAAAGTTCTGATTAGGCCTAAAATTTCAAATCTAAATCTTACCGTCGACGTCATACGATAGAAGTCGATTCGTTTGGTCTCAAATTACAAAAACAAAAGGTGCTCTAAATCATTCGCTCTCGAAACAACAGTCGACCACTGGCGCTCGACCGTGACCAGTTTCCAACAGAAAATTTTAAAAATGATAATATGCATCCAAATACTGGACGAGAACTGTAACGGTTATAACTGAGGTATATAAACAATGATGGACATGGCAGGATCGCGACCATTCAGCGCATTGATCTTCCAGAGGACGTCTGGATCGGCAAAAGCGCACCACCAAATGGAGACTAGCCCCCTCTAAACAACGCATGAACATATGCGCGCTCGGCGACAAAAAACCGGCTTTTATGGCGATTTTTTGCGACTCACAGAAGCGCTCTGAGAGCGCAAAACGCTGCGCACATGCAACGCAACTTGAAATTTTAAAAAAACAACGTCTCTCCGTCCATCATCACGCCAAACACAATCATCAAACATCTCCTGTTCTGGCCTATTGTCATCTCAAAGTATTTGGGGTCTCGAGTTGGCCAAAGAAAGATGGTTTCCTCTATCTTCACCATATACTCCGATTTCATCAAAAAAAGTGTCGTATCCTTAGTTTCCACCGCAACGATGGACGTTTACGTGATCGACCTTCACAGAGATTACATCCCTTCTTAATTCAAGTGATCACATCAAGACAGCTCTTGTAACACAGTGCTCACAAACCTTTTCTTTGTGCCAAAACAGAGTGTGGCCGCTCCGATTTAGCGCCATTATATGTTGGCTGTTTCAGTGAAAGAATGACATCATTTGTCCGCTATGTTACCGTAATCCTTTAAAAGGTGCTATGCCTATTCTTGTTCAACATGAACTAACCTCTTTAAGAAACCATATTAAAGTATTGTTACTCTCACGCAACTTTGTAACTGCTTTAAGAGAAGAAAGTTTCTTTGAGTGTGAAATATTTTTGCAATGAATTCTAACGTCGCACAACTAAATCGCATTAAATCATTTGCCATTCAATTGTCCTCTAATACGATCAAAAGTGGAACTTGCGAATCGTCTCACGCTTTTCACAACTTTAACAAAGTTTTTACTTTTCCACGCTAAATCTTTTCTCACCCTACACTCTTCTTTTCAATGCAAACCACCGTAAACAAACGAATAGCTAATAAAGTAAATATTCTTTATAGAGTAATAGGAAGCGGTACGTACATGATCCCCACTCAAAAACAATAAACTTCGCAAAGTAAACGTGTCCGTTCGTGTTCGCAGCATGTTTTCTGAGAAATAGTATTATCACTCCCACTAAAATTGTATTATCGTGATTATGGAAATTCGTTGATAATCAGTTGCACCCTTCATCGTGGCCATAAAAGCAGTATAACGAAAAAAAAAAAAAGAAACATTGCAGCACGTCTCTCTCACTTCCCCTCCTCTCTCTTTCGCTCCTCTTTATTTCTCCTTCTTTGTTAAGTTAGCTTTTGGATCACTAGAGCCTAAGCCCCGAAATGTCATGATCCAACCGACAGCAAAATCATCGCCTCCTCATGCATCAAAAAAGTAGTGTCAGAGACCACAAGCACTAAACTGATATAACTTTCATACATGATTAAAAAAGAGGGTGTCGGCGCAATGCCACCTCCATTTTTTCTCTCGTTTTAAAATTTTTTACGTTGAAGCTGGATCGCAAATACAGCGCTCAGAAGTTCTTTCCCCTCGGTAGTCCGTATTACAACTCCAAAGTACACAATTTTATTATAATTAATATAAATTTCGTTAAACGATGTTCATTCGCATACATCACTTTCGGCAAAATGTTGGCCCTCGCTCGACGCCACTGATGCGTGCTAATGTATTTCATAGTTGTTTCGTTTCTGACGAAGATCCCTCACAGTCTGATGATATACTACTGTGCTACATCCAAACACTGTAAAATGCACTAGCGTTCCTCGCATGTGCCCTTTCAGTCTGCCATTTAATTGGATGTAAGTCAATGTTTCGTAACTTTCTCTCTCTCTCTCTTTTCTGACAAGAACGATTACAAAGCTCACCAAATTTTATGCGAAATCAATTGAAGAACATGGATTTTGATTGTTGTTTGTTATTTGAGCGTTGCCTGAGCTCATGAAGTCGTTAATTTGCAGCATGTGAATACTGAGAAAAATAACAGTGAACACGATAGAGTTAATAGACGGGTTCCTTATTCCAAATTATAAGCTTTAAATATTGCCGTATAAGCAAACGTTCGTTTCCGCTGTAAGTGTTATCGCAAACACATATGAGTTCAACTCATTTTTTTCAACGAAAGTGTTATTCGCATACATATTCTAAGTGCATTAAAGACGAACAACTTTCACAGGGCTAATAAAAATTAACTATTTGATCGCAACGCATCTCTTTTCTAAAATTGAGTTTAAAATAAACTACGTGCGAACGCAAATCCGAAACATAACGCATTTGTCATCTATGTAATATGCTGAGATGACCAAGAAATATGACATGTGCAGAATAGGCGAGAGTAAGTGGCATGTGCATTGCGCATATGATCGTGCGCTATGTTTTCAAATTGCTGTGGCCCTATTTTTTGTGTTGTTCAATCGCCTTCGTGAACCGTCACAGAAATGAATTGGGAATATTCTCATTTCACTTAATATTTGAGCGTAAAATAATTCATCAGAACGCTCATATGATTATCGCACGGATCGCCAGTTATAAGCTTGTGTGATCTGTTATTGTGTATGCTCGCTGTACGTTTTCAGCAGCAGCAGCAACTGTTATCTAAGCGATTCGGCTATGGCGTGCGTCTGTCACTAGAGCACAGCCAGCCAGCCACGCAGCACAGCTTTTGCGTCGTCAATCTCTATCTGGTCTCGTAGCGAACGGCGTTCGTTGGTTTGTTTAAGGCATTGGCGTGAGTTATGGCCGCGCCTGCTTCACCAAACCTCTCAACTATATTCTTTCTTTGGTCAGTATTCGCTTTACGAATTGGGCTTTTTTTTTTCCACAGAAGCGCTTCTAGCGCTTACAAAACTGATCGTGTTCGAACGAGACAAGACTCTCAAACCAAACAGACCCAAAATAATGCTGCGAATGTGCACTGAAAGTTCCATTCAGTTCCAGTCACGTCTCAACGATACCTCACTCTCATCGACAATACTGTCTAATGAAAATGTTAAAAATCAGATATTCCATATTAAAATCTCAATAATGCATATATTGTCAGTTTACAACAAAATTCGCTTCGTCCAAATCCGCATATATTCTTCACTGTAATTTTTGCGCTCAATATACATTCCAGTGTTCTCACATTTCTTAGGCGTCTTTCTTCAAATGTTACCTCCGTCACAACGTGTGCAAATTCTTCACAATAACAATTAAGTTATAACACCCCATATAACCCGAGTGTGAACAACTGACCAATCATATGATTGTCTGAAGAACAGCACAAGAATGTTTCGCGATAGGAACGCTTAAAGCAGCCGATGACGATCGTCAGGCAAAGTGTCGTTTCACTTACAGAAGCCGCGTTACCAACTTCAACACCCAAATCATCATCAAGTAGACGGATCAACGGAAGCTGTAATCAGTGATACCTCCGAGTTTCATTCTAATATGAATGCGACAATGAACCAGCACGGTACAGTATAGTATACAATTCGCGAATAACTGATGGTAGAGTGACGTCACTGGTCATAAGGAAGGGTTGTTGGCAACCGGAAACGTGCCAAGGTGGAAAGGAAGAGTTGCTTTGGGTGGAACGACGGTGTCGTGTTTTCGAGCTTCGCCGTGAGTAGGCTCACTCGATTAGCTTGTGGTTCCTAAGGTTGATAAGCTAAGTCAATATTTTGCTCAGTCGGCTACATACCTCCACGCTCGTCGAGCTCACGTGATCGCGCATATACCACGGTAAACGAACATTTTTCCGACATTCCTTCCTTTCCCATGGTAAATACGATCCTCTTCACTTTTTCGCTTCCTTTTCCTGCTTCCCTTCTCCCCCCCATCTTTACATTTTGTTGCCTTGCGTTGTTCAGCACTATCTTTTCAGCTCTTTGTGTGTTATACCAGTGCGCCTAATTGTGCTTTATCGTACGACCTCTTCAGCCTCCATGATGTCTTCACAGTACTTTGTTACGCTAATTTTCTCTCCGCTTTCGCATATATTTCGACAAAAGGAACGAACTGTTCGTCTGCAGTCGGCGGTGACACTTACAAAACAACAACACAAAACGAACGACGACGCATAGCAGCGCCACTGAGTGCCTAACTATATGCGAGCGGCGAAAAAACTTGTCCGCACACGCGAATCAGCCAGCAGGAGGTATGCATCAGAAAAAAACTTGCTTACCAGTCGACTTGGCAGCGACGCTTCCTGGAAAATTTAGCGCGTCACGCTTAGCCGATTCGCTCGCTTCGTTGTCGGTGATGTTGTGCAAAAACTGGAAACACACCTAAAAACATTTTCGACAAACTGTGGGTGCTGCAAACGAAGGGACCTCTTTAATCCCTCGCCCACCTCTCAAAAAGGCTGCTGTAGTTCAAATCCTATATCGAATCGACTTTTATTCGTTTCTTTTCTAACACCGAAAGAACGCTTCGCTTAGCGAATAATAAAGCAAAAAGTTGAAATCACAAACTGTTTATAAGAGCCATTACTTGATATTAGCTCGGTTTGGTTAACGAACGTTTGGTAGATGAAAGCGAACGTGCGATGAAATTGGGCATTTAGTGAACACGGCAATTTTCACCTTTCACGATCACATTTCAAGGAATTGTGTTATGATGAGATAAGAGCTGAGTGAAGAGGAAATGAAAAACAAATAAAGAAAGAAGAGACGAAAAACGCACTGGGCAACTTGAGAGAATACAGGTACCAGAAACCACTCATTTAGATTGTTTTTATGGTTATGCTTTCGCGCAAAATTATCAGTCACCGACACTCTGGCACCTCTAAGTTTACATACAGTTACCGTTATATATCTATGTATATATACATGTACATATATGTATACGTATATATACATTATATAAACATATAAATATATATATATATATATATATGTATACATATATATATAGACACACCCACACAGGCACACATACATTGACATGCACATACAAGCGTATAACGAGCTACTTCATGAAAGCACAATGCCAAAGAGGTAATGCATGGAGCTGGAAAAAAAATTTGGCTCTCAATATTTTTCGTCCTTCACATGTGATTGAACATGTGTACCTTATTACTGCTCAATAGATATTCACAGTTTACACATATACATTACTGTTTTAATGATTACGCTTATACACCAAATCATCGCCTTACATACACTGGGGAATCCATAAGCTGGGTACAACTATATGTATCGCAAGCCGGGAAATCATTTTACAATATCTTCGAGTACGGATGCAACACATAATTTTCTGAATCACAATATACAACGATGTTGTTTGGTCTTTTTTCGCCGTTTCGATTCGCTAGGTCATCGGAAGATTTTGCCGTGATCATAACTGAACGAGCAGAAACAACAACAAATAAAGATCATTTTGGCACTTCGCATTCAACGTGACCGCAACTTTATCATATATCCATATTTGAAATTGTCACTTTCGCCTCAGAGAATGCATCGTTCTCAACCTTAGATGCAACGCTTTATGATAAGCTAAAATCCCAAATGGGTAAAAATTATCCGAATCATGTGCTAGTCCCTCTAGCGAACAGAAACCGTGAGTTGCATAAAACGTACAAGCCGTACAATTTTGGTTCAAGAAGAACTAAAGTTCGTTTAAAGATTGACAAATCTAGTAAGCATAAACAGAGCAAATTTTACGCAGATTGACAACATATGTCTGCGATTTTCGCTCCTGTGAGCCCAAAGGAACATTCATTCGCAACAAAAAAGGATCTTTCGTTTATAGGAGGGCAAAATTATGTAAACGGGTGATGCATGCCAACAGTCAGTCAGCTATTATTGATCCTCGCCACGAAATCATCATTGACAAAAACTGCACTGTCGACAGATACCTGTCATGATCCGAAAATTTGTATCCCCTCCGCCCTTCTTAGCCAGCACGGAATGACAACTTCAATTCTACTGCTTAGCAAGCTGAATTCTAAACTATGTTCCTGCACTCAGGACTACGTTCACTCAGTTCATAATATACTTGTTCTATAGCGTCCTCAAGAGTTCCATATATCAAAAACGGTTGAAATCCTGAGGCATAACATATAATTTCAACTCGTCTCAAAATGAGGTGCACAAGCAAATCATTACCTTGCACAGCTGGAAGGAGAAAACTGGGCCGTAATTCCTTTTCTGATTTTCATGTTCAAAACGCCATACGTACTCACGAGGTCTGCAACACAAGGATTTTTTAAACTGTTATCGTGGCCGGAACTCCAGGAAGTACCAAAGCTTTGGGCACTCCAGCAAAACCAGAACTCTGACGCTTCCGAGACCTCGAAACCAGAGTACGAGGAATGTCACACTCTACGATTCGGAAGGCCGAACCTAATGCTATCCGAGATTATAGAATCAAAACGGGGGCACAGTTTTGATGCGTTGCTAGTGTTTCGAAAGTGTGGGACGAACAATGAACGATAAGAGGAAATTGTAGCACATTAGTCTTCGAACAATAAGGCAACTATTTCAGCTCAACTTGTGAGCTTCATAATTTTTTGCCTAACTAATATCCTCAACGGCGACCAACTCCAGCTTAAAACCGCAATGAAGACCTAAAGCCACAATGCGAAAGTAATGAACTCAGGTAACCACAATTACTACAAATATTCAAGTCAAACTGCTGTGCATTGTTAGCTGCAGTGTTGGTGAGCGTGTTGATGTATCGTGAACAATAAATTACGCCAACAAGCAAGAATGCATGCCAAGGGGCTGGCACAATATGCACTTTGGCAACTCACCCGTCAAAACAGTCGGTTAAACTAACTGCTCGCACTTTAGCAAATTTGTCCAAGCCAACCGCTCCTGAAAATCGTTCTCACCTCCGACAAAGGCAATCAAATATGCAGCGTGGCTAGCAACAAAATGCATATAAATTTCAGTCCTAAATGAAGTACAACTCCCGCTGGCGCCCAATGATCGTATTGAAATTAGGTAGAGAGGTCGAGATTACGCCCATCCAAGTTTCATAACTCGAGTTCCAACGTTACCCTCATTGAAACTAGCATGCAAGTAGGCACACAACCCTACATACGTAAGTACATGTTTAACATCACAGAGTGCGATTTGAAATTTTGCCGAAGCGCACAAAAACCACAGCGAATAACAACCTTAATGTTTGGCTCCTCAGGCACCATGCTTCACCCCTCCCCATCCGTATTCACTACCAATCCCCACGAGGCCAATTCAAGGCGATTCTTTTTTGCTACAGTTACTATCGTGAATAGTACGAAGCGTAAACCTCTGTTACCGTATTTCTCGCCCTCAACAACCGAATTTTTAACATGAATCACCATCAGGAATGAAGTCAAAAGGTGCAATCACCGGGCAGGGTCACGTGAAGTCATATCAACATTTCTGTTGTTGCGTCTCGAAGCGGCTTTAACTGATGCGCTTCTTTCCTTTTTATTACGGTAGCATCCGCAGGTTAGAGCAACGAGCGGAAAGCAAATCATGCGAGCAAAGGAAGTTGGGCAAGAAACGAACTGATATGAAGATGATTATCGTTGATACAAGCGTGTAAATATTTGCATCGAAAATCAAACTCGCACTCGAAGTATAGCAAAATGAGTGCAGTGTGGCCCAATTGAAATATGAGATGACATAAAAAAGGGAATAAATCGAATTTTTAAACAACTGAATTTTTTGAATAATTATTTACGAAAACCAACATATAAAGGCACATACACATTTTTATACTTCATATCAAATTCGTTATCCGTTCTCACATCAAATATTTTTATGTTTAATAATTCGATTTATGCAACCCTTATCAACGCATCACAGATGCATGTTTATGCTGTTTCGTTGTGCGATTCAAAAGCATACACAATTCTGTTTCGTGTTTGTCTGCCGCACATATGAAAATGTTTGTTTTGAACTGCTTCGGTTCCGCCCGTACACACGCTATATACACGCGACTGGAACATACTTTCACAGCTCAACGATTATAAGCACTCTCTCTCTCGCATACAATGAAGCTAGGTAGTAATAGTAATAGTAGTAATAATAGCAGTAGTGGTAGTGACCTGTTGTTAATTTGCTTCACTGATCACTGCAGAACAGAAGAGTCTCTGTGCTTTAAGCTGCTATTTTCTAACGCACCCGCATCAAACATTCATTAGATCGCGCCTCATTAGTGTTTGAAACACAGAAAAACGTCTGTCTACAAAAATTGCCATTCACCAAATTCGAATGGAATTTGCGGATGTGGAAATATCCGTAAAATTTTTCTATTGCCTGCAACCACGACTCAGACAATCTTCTTTGAGTCGAGATTTTTAAAAAATTTCAACTCAAATTTCAATTCAGCCACTTGCGGCCCATCTTTTAAGTTCATCGGATCTACGGATAAAGCCCACGTCTGCATATGGCCTGAGGCCGGCAAAGCTCCTATGTGATAAACAATATTTCATAGCTTGTTTACAAACTGTATTTTTCATTGGTTTCGAAATCAGTGAAATAAACCGGTTACTGGTTTCGACAAAAAAAAGTGTATAAATTGCTTGTTGATTTTGACATAAACTTTAAAAAGTATTTGTTTTGACATGAGTTTCATTACTCCAAACTTTACAGAGTGTGTGGCGCTTAACGGATAAGACGTTTCGCACAAACACCGAAAGATCAATGGGTACATAACCGTTTTCACTACTTCAGGCTTTTTGTGTTTTTATATAATGGTAAGAGTTCTGCTTTTTCTTTTGGAGTTATATTCAGTTTGATTGGAGAAAAAAAGTCGTTTTGTTGATGTGCTAGTAGACCGAAAGCCAAACAAAATATAACCATTCGAATAATCGCATTATGGAGTGCTTTTTTGGCGACTTATCGATATGCGTCACGCTCAGAGGCATTATAATATGTGTATCGAGTCGATAGCAGAGAAGAGAGATTACGCGAAAAAGAGATCAAAAAATCGCTGCTTCCTCCTGCAAATATAACCGTAACAACTGCCGTATACCACACACAGTACGATAATTCTTTGCAGCCTAAATACTAAACGACAACATTATGGAATCGTACACAATCGAACACATTTGTGCACTCTAGCAAATCCATCTGTGCATCCCACTCGTTCACAATGAACCTCTATGTACTAACTGGTCTAGCAAGGTGTTTCAGTCAGACGTCAATTAACTATTGTGAGATAAATAAGGCAAAAGACGACGTATTTGATGAAAACCAACTGCGACCACTATACCTTTCATTAACTCTTTCGAAATGTCGAAAGCGAATCTTTCCACAAAGACCGAACGGCAATCGACGTATAAACTCTTATTCGATTTGTATGGTCATCGCAATTCCTCTTCATTGAATATATTATCTACTCTTACAGATATGCGTGTGTAGAAAAAGAGCGTAAGAGGGGCCACGATGTAATAAAAAAAAAACAACTTGTTTGTTTCAACGCACATTTATGTATAAGGTTGGGAGGGAATTCGTAGCCGCACACTTGCTGTGCACCTTAATATCGACTGCATAGAAACTGAAAAGAAAAATTCAACTTTGGTCGAATTTCTGGCACTTAACCAGTTAAATCCTTCCGTCCACGGGTACAAATATACGTCCTTCGAGCAAACAAAAAAAACTAGATGAGGAGTGGGAGGTGGGCGAGGCAAAGAGTGTGAAGAAAGAGGATGAAGATTTGAATATGATTTCTCATTCATCACAAAGCACTTCTTGAAACGTACTGCACTTCTCACAATGACAGATATATAGCCATAGAAAATATGGCTTAAACTATTTGCTCAAAATACATTTCAACAACAAAACGAACAACAACACAAAAGGCCTCTTGCTCGACAGTATTGCCCACTTATGCTCCTTCCCCTTTTGCGCTCTTTCGTTGGCCCGTCATACGTCTCTCATATGGATTTAAAAAAAACCGGTCTCTGAACAGTCAAAGCAACAATTGATAGAGCCGAAAAAGAAACACTACATCAAAAAAACGCTGCCGGCATTCCCAGAATGGGATGGATGCCGGTTCTTTTTATGTGCATGCTTTTGCAACAGGCGGAGTTTTCTGCGCGCGCGCAAATGTGCTGCTCGTATAGGCTTAAAAGTGTGCGCCAAATACAGAAGCAAGCTAAAGCGCATGGTTTCGCGCATTCCGGTTTTGCCCCTATCGCATCACCATCCTTCCGGACATCCTCTACAACAACATCAACAACCTACGGACACACAAACTATCATCAAAGCAACCCTCGTCCTCTTATGATCATTTGAAGCCAAAAAAAGATGATATTTGAGTGATTTGTGTAAACATTAAGGAAAAACATTGAAGAAAAATCTGAACTGTATTCGAGGAAATGTAAATGGTCTTCTCATCGCAAAAGTTCTGGCTGGGAGACTGTTATGTACGCACCTATTCTGTCATCGAAATCAGTATTTCGGGGCCCTCAGTTCTCAAATTTGCATATCCCCAGCCAACCAGATCACACTACATCACCCACCACGGGCTTTATAAGGAGTGCTTCTTTGGTGCCATTTGTCCTTGTTCCATTGTGGTGTCTACCGTGTCGTTATCGAAAGTCAACGTCTTCTAATCAACTTCGCCTCGTGTCCGCTATACGACAAATACAACAGAGACATTTGTCGAGAAATGTTCCTAAAAATTTTACACCTATGTAACTTTCAAAAAAATGATAGCATAACTTTAACGGAATGCAATAGTACATAAGAGAGCAAATTTTGTACTGCAATGAGGCTTAGAAGTTGAATTTGAAACAAGCTAGGAGCACCTAACGAAAAATTTTACTATAAACAGTTTGCAGATTTTCTGCAAATTCTGCGAAATGTTTATGACAAAATGAACGTTGCTTAACGCCCTATGATATTATTATGCACGACAAATTTCGCAGTCTACTTCAAAATGACAAAAATCAAATTAATATGACTAAACTAGAGATTATACCGAACGATTTTTTTAGGGAATGGAAAGTAAATTTTAAAAAATTCTATTAAACTTAGCATCTGTCACTGCTTCATAGAAATAAGCTTAGAAGAAAAATATTTGTAACGGTTGCAGAACTGCTCAGATAACCTTATTTAAGTGGCAAAAAGAAACGTTGGTTCGAAAGTGTAACGCAGTTCTATGCTAATAGTCCTGTTGAAGGTGGGCAACCTAAAAAGGCTTTTTTTTTCAAAATTTTTCCATTGTTTACTATAATTCCCTTTAGAGAAGTTATTGTTGTGTTTCTGAACTTGTCATTCAGACAAACTCGCCTTACTTGAACTGTCTCGTATTACTTACTTTTATATGATCTGTGAATGACCATATCCCAGTAACTAATGCACAGCTTTCACTGATATCGTCCATCAAAGGCTCTAATATTTATTCAGTTGCATAAGACGCACATTCAGATTCTCACTTGTAATACAGCATCTAGATTCAGGCATTAATAGCAACCGTCACAATGTACTGCCAAAATCAGTCATATTGTGCTCGCCAAATGCAATATCGTCTGTAATCACATTGTGGCATGACTCCTAATGCAAAAGGTCGTAGAAGAAAAGCAAAGCAACGCGAACAAATCTCATATGAACTTATGACTTTAAATAACCATATAACAATTACAAAGGAATCCCAGTACTTTGTGAAGCAAAGGGCGACTAAATGGACCGAGAGGAATAGTTAACACTGAGGTGGTCCATGACATCGAAATGAAACAACCGGTTGCCAGCAGAGACGACGGCAGCGTTTTGTGGGAAATATGTAAGCTTGGTCGAGATACATCTCTATTAACGGCAGCGAATCGGTGGTGAACGCATTAATAAAAGACGCAATAAAATCAAATCGAAATGCCAAGTCATGTAAAGTTGAATGCCTCGTTACGTTTCAACCGCCTAACGCATTAAACAATTCGCTATGTGGCTCTATTTCCATGGCTCAACGCTTTTCAGCATACGACGACTATCAACGCTGCATACAAGGGCATACACATCGGGCATGAACCCGTTCAAACTGAGGTGCCACTAGGCATCGAAAGCAAAACGAAAATCGCTCATGGAAACTTAGTCCTGCTGGTTAGCTTTGTTGGTTATGGAAAAGCTGCCCATACAATCCGCGGAATTATGACTCCTTTTAAGATTTCATGTATGCAAATGGAAAACTTGGAGGCCAGAGTCATTAGGCAGGATGCCACATCTAAACTCGCGCTTTTAGCGCTCAGTTTACGGTTGACTATTTGCTCGAAATTCTCGGCCCCATTCTATAGAAAACTTATATTGATACGCAGCTGAAAAACCAGATATGTGTCGCTCTTAGATTTCATCTGCAGCAACTGATGGTCCATCCAAACACACAGTAACGGATTTCTTGTTGGTAGTATCTCCGAACAAGTAATGATTTTACGGATATATGAAAAAAGAACTGGGATACTTTCGTAAAGGAAAATATCTACTTTTACCAGCCAAAATTTCTCTTATACGTTTTTCTTTGTGTTAACAAATTGCACTGACAACAGCTCGAATAATGCATCGTATTCGAATATCCTGTACAAGCTGATTTACCGATTAGACAAGCCGGTATATCGAAGTGAAACAATTTTGTGCCTTCAAAATTTCAAAATGTGTAAACAGCAAGCAAAGTAGAGGCGTTTATGGAATTTGGGTGTGAAATGCGAAAGTGCGGCGAGAAGGATTGCAGAAATGTGCTGTAGGCGACTGAAATCAGCGAATGACGAACTCGATCGAAACGACGGAGCATTTCACTCGAACGGGCATGACTTAGGCGCGTAGCAAGCGCTTAAAAAAAACAGCAAAAAAACTTCGTCAAGGTTACTTTCACAAACGTTTTCGTTGTGAGCCTTCACAGTTTTTTGACGGTGAGTTCCCTTCTGTGCTTTCGCACAATCCTTTCGCCGCAAACCAAACTGTTGTACTCCATGAACGAATCGAACGACTACACTCTTGTGTTCCTTTCATTTATGAACACATCCTTCATTGAACACTACTACTTGGCATAAAGTGAAACCAAAAACGACTTTACCTCTTTGTATTCCCCGAGAACTTTTTTGTTTGCTTGAAAATTAAGATTATGGTTTTTCACGTAATCTCTTCAAGAAAACACGAAACCAAACAATCAGTGACCAGCAGCTGTCCTCAGCTGCAGCAACGAAGATAAACAAAATTAAAAGGCAGTCTGTGGTTTGAGATAGTGTCTGAATTTTCATAATATGCACTCTAATACTGCTGCGGCACGTTAGCAAGAGGAAAGTACATACCTTCCTCCCCTCCCATCGTCTCACCCTCCTCGCTTGCACGGTCACGGAAAAAGACGTATTTGTCCGGTCAAGCAAAGCTATGTGAACTGACCGTTTGTAAGCGACAGATCCCAAAACAATCACCGACCTTTCGTATACAAGAGGCCCTCAAGCAGTTACTGACCCTTCACATGCGACGGCTTCCCACCTAATGGCTGAAAGAAAACCTGTGTCATCGTATGCTTCGAATGGTCTGAGAACTGATAACTGTTCTCGTTGCCGACGTTTGATTCAAATATAGTCGAACCTTGGGTTCACAGAAATCTGTTGAACGCATAAATGTAGCATGAACGACTCCATTATATATCAGAAATTTCATTCGTAATCTCTCATCCTCGAATGACACAACTGCATGATACACGACGACCGCCAACCGGTTGAGGTGAACAAGGCAAGGAGGAGGCATGGGGAGAAGAAGGACGGCAAATACCAAACCCTTCGACGCCGAGAAAAAAATGGTCGAAAACCGGGAGAAAGTTGTTTTTCTTCCTAGGTAGCGATACCTGCCTTAGGCAGCTCAACCACATAATTTCAAGTAAGAAGAAAGCTCTAGCAACCGCCTACTTCTTAAAAAAAGTGGTTTTTGCTAAATGTACAATTGCCAGTGGAAGGATATGGCTCACTTTAGAGGGGTTGAGCTGTCTGACGATCTCAAAATGTTTAAAAATCATTTGGTTAGCTAATAAAAGCGCGAAAAAATCAACATTGCCGACTTCTTACCGCTTACGTTATCAAGTTGCGCAAGTATCCTGCTCCATCTGCATCAGCTAACTTCGCGCATAAGCTTTATCACATCCGATTATCTGAACGCCACATAAATACTTTCCATGAGGAATATCCGAGATTGCATGATGAGGAAAGTAAAGCTAAACGAAAATAAAATTCGCGTTGGCTTAAGCATCGCAAAAACGATAGCATAACATTTGAACGCTGCAAAAAAAATTTCGACAAATGTTTTAAAAAATACGACGACGATTTCAGTCGGGAAAACTATCGAGTAGTGAATCAACTAGATATTTCAGCGATGTTACGAAACAGAAGCGGTAAGAGTTGCTGCAGAGAATCTGTAATAGAAATAACGTCATCTCACAGGTGTAAATTGAGCAGCAGCAGTTGAACTGATGAGTAAATTTGAGCGATACGTTTGAGCGCGGACAAAGAAAGGACGATAAGGATGCTGCATGAAGCTGCAAAATTGCATGGACCAAATCAAGCACTGCCTTAGCCGTTAATGCTGTATTTTTTGCCGTATGCGTTTTAGTTTTAATACTGTATACGTTTTAATACTTTAATACGTTTTAATACTGCCGTATGCGTTTTAGTCAGCATTTTATAAAATGCAACCTCATACAACTTTAAATCATTGTGCGTGATTCCAAGTGGATTCCGTTAAATGTGGGTCGTTGCAGGTTGGGAGAAAAGGGAAGCGAGGAGGGAGGGTAGGGGGGAAGGGGATGCACCAAATATACAAATACAACATCTTTTTATGCGAACCATACAAATCCATTAAGGATTAAAAGAGTACCAACGAGGTTAGTATTTTTTAATGAGTAGTACACATATTCCAGAAGATCACTGTTATACTAACAAACTGATGTTTCGGATCTTTCTATTCCAAGATGCCCAAAAATCACACTCTTTTTTGACTTCTATAACTATGTTCTTCCGCACAAAATGCTATACCGAACAGATGAAATGCTGTAATTTTTTAAGCTCCCGGAAAGATAAGATGGTACAACAAGGAACTGTGTATTTTAATCTCTTCTAGAATAAAGTAAGCATTTGGCTATAAAAGCATAAGTGTAAAACAGCTTCATTCAAAAAGTTTCGCTTATTGTTCCGTCCAATCCATTCTTCTAGTGCTAACTAAACGACGACATAGTTGGATGTAATTGCAACATCAAAACGCTATGTACAGAAGCTCCATCCTATATAAAGATTACACTGGCCTAACAAATCATGATCCAAAATGGTAATGAACCATGCATGATTCACTCACTTCGTTGAGAGATAACGACGATCCTCTTCCACAGAAGCTATCGCCCATCTACACTTAAGGTGGCAATCGAGCATGTTTTTGAGAAAAAGTTTCTCATTTAATTCAACAATTTTATGATATAGAGTGCTGACCTACTACTTAACATTATTACTTATAACGGTATATCCCATGACTACGACCAGCTTTTTTCATAATCTCGCTTCCATGAACAACAACGGAACTGATGCGTTCTGGATAACCTGAAATGAGCGAAGAGTTCGCATACTGAATAGGATTCTCGACCGTCAACAGATTTGTTGACATCAGCTATGTAAACCATTGTGTTGAAAGGTTTGCTATTAATTAGTGAATGGATTCGACGATGACGTAAGAAGGACGTAATACGGAAATTATTGCTGTTAGGTGAGGAAGAAGAGCGGAGGATCGTTAAGTTTAATCATAAAAATAGAAAAAAAACCCGGTTGTTAAACGTTTAAAAGAGCCTCTTACTGCGGTTATGAGACCCCTGAAATAAAGAAACATTTGGCTATACACACATTCTAAAAAGATATCTAAAGAATTACTGTATATTATAAATGTGCTCTTTCATTGAACGCTGCTGTTTACCAGTCGTAAAGTGACTGCGCTTTCTGCAAAAAATTTTCGCCCAACTGAGCATCGCGAAAAAAGTGTTATCCTTGTACGAGGTGTACACGGTGGGCGTAAGAGATGCTTAGGTCTAAAATATGAGAACGGCCATTAGTTGGACGAAATCTAAGACGGTACCATCTCATAATCCCCTTCAGACTTCCGCCAATATCCACTTCAAAACCGGGAAGTAATTTTAGATCAATATGAAGTCCAGAACGAATGAATCTATGAGCTCGAGCGGAAGATCGCATGAGTAGCGCGGTGCGGGTGACCATTTCAAAAATTGTAAACCCAGAAGAGCGTATAGAACATAATCTGATAAAATCAATAGAATGAGGTGTTTTAGATGCTTGTGGCCTTAAACAGACTCGACATGCCATGAACGCTGCAACTGCAAAATACTGAAACAAGATGCATTAGAACTTCTGACGCACTCCGTATATTATATTCGGTACCGAACAACAATTTCACCAATTTGAAAAAAAGTAGCAGACGATGGTTCTGAAAACAAAAGCGAAGAGTATTACAGTATACGAAGTGACGCATTAGCGAGAACATTGATCGAAAAGGTCACATTCGTGATCAGGTCGCACAGATTACCGCTTGGGCAATCAACCAACTCTTTTTCGTGTTCGTAAGTTTACAGCACTAAGTGTGCATTTAAGGAATGAATGGTAAAATTCACTATTAAACCTCGGCGTCAGTCGTTCGGGAGACGGGTTGAGCACATGGCCATCAAACGGTAATTACCCCCACTGAACTATTTTGAAAAAAAAAGTTTTTTCCTTACGTTGTTTTCTAGCATGATCGGCATAAAAGTTGTAACACCCGTACTTATCGTTAATCCTACTCTCCTCTCTCAGTAGACTATGTCGGTCTACACCCTTTCCACTTTAATCACTTTTATATACATTTCATTTGATTTATAAATTGTCCCTTCGCGACAAAATTCTGAAATCGCGTCACTAAACCTATTTTAAGGATATAGCTAATAATCCGGTATTTATCCACAAAATGAATTTGCAAAATCATCGACCAAGACCAAGGTTAGAGGAGATAGCATAATGCATAATGGGGCTGGAAGGAGACAAACGAGAGCTAAGGATTATTTCAAGCAAAAATATAGATTCTGAATTGGCGACCAAAATCCCAGACTTCTGCGTGATATCCTATTCCATCCCTCCTCTTACCTTCTATGCAGAAACCCCGTTTGGGTCTCCAAAACAACAAATTTATGCGCGAATCTATCCTCACAGCACAATTGGAAGTGGTGGGAGATGCCTATGAATAATATTGTACCTTCTGTGGGAGTCGCAAATAAGCACGAAAGTAAACGCTATACAACATTACGAAGCAGCATAAGTGACTTTAGACTCAGTGATATCAAAACAAATTTGCACCATTTGTACCAATTCCGGTCTTTTCCCCACCCCCCATCCTCCCCATCGCCCCCTTTCCAGCGTGAATTCGAAGCGTGTGCTTCGAATTTAGGCTGAAATGACAAAGAGACCAGATAAATCATATGCTGTTTTGTTTCAGTAGACAAACTGATATCAGAAATGGTTTCGGAACACTGCGAAGGGAAGACACATTCAAAAAACTCATGCACGAATTCCTAACCTGCAGTCGTCCAGCAAGAATTTTGGGACAAGCGGTATTTCCGTCATGATAACCGTAAGGGATAAAGAAGCCTTCCTCATGAATATACGGTTTACAATACTGCAGAACGTTGTTCTGCGTCGAATTCAAAAAACCACAAATTTCCAGAAAAGAACATCAATTATATTATAACTTCAGAAGTTTCCTTGCCAATTATGCACTGACGTGCACTTTGACACCGATACGTTCTTTCTTGATCCTCCCAATCATCTCACCGATGCCCCATCAAGTCTAACGTATTACTGAGAACGTTCTCGATGCAAAACACTAAGCGAGGATAGACACTGATCAGCCATTGTGGTCGTTATTCTTGTGAAGTGTATTAACTGCAGTGAAAAATTCAAAATTTGCGCGTAGATTAAACGGCTTCCCCTCAATAGTGTAAATCTTTCAAATCGTTTCATAGCACAAATCAATTCGCTCGAATGATGCGAAACGCATACTGAAAAATATGCGCTGGGTTTTAATAACAAAGGGGGAAATCAAGCGTTTAAAGCAATCAGTGATGGGACTGGGAAGGGTCGATGACCGTTCCCCGACAAAAACTGTTAGTTGCAAACACATTTTCTTGGAAACGTGTCACAACATCCAAAATCTGAAATATTCTGCACTGAAAATTGTAAGCGATTCAAACGGCAATGTATGGCGCCAGTTTTAGGGCTCTTACAGAAACAATGGGGTGAACAAGGCGGCAATATAGTATAGCATCCTTCATGCGAGTCACAAAAGACTGTAAAGTAAAACCAGTAGAGTGCGAACCTCTCAACTGCCCAAATTGTGCAACACACCTGTGTATACGCGACAGTGGTATATTTTAGATATTTTGAGGCAATGTTTAAACCATTTGAGATGCTAAAGGCAATCATTACAGCAGCCAAAATGTAACAAGCATGCAATAGAAACGCATATCGCCGCACTTCGCACGATCTGCAACTTTCTCGTCGCTACGCTCAATATGACCGAGCGACCTTCGACAGTTCTCTTCTTAAGCGCTCAAGACGTTTTCAATAGTATTCTAAAACTAGAATATCCTTTTCAAATTTTATGCCATAAAATCCGATAATTAGATTTGAGATTAAAACTTCTTCCAATTACTTAAGGAATTCCAAAAGAGTTCAAAATTTTCAAGTGTTTCAGTGAAGACAAGCAAAAAATGGAAGCGGCAGGATCCACGTCGACACTTAAAACCATCCTGAATGGGTGCGAACGAGAGAATTATAATTAATAACAATTCCCTACTTCAACTGAAACGTCTATTCGAGTTGGACAATACAATGTTCTTATATCTTGATTTCTGATAACGATTCCAGAGCGCTTCTAAACAATGCCCGGACTTCGAACTGGGCTGGATCCTAGTTATCATGCAGCAAGACAATCGCTTATAGATTACGGCTGGTAAAAGCATGGCCAGCAGAGGTATTGCGTCCAAAGGTTTAAGCAAAATTTAGGTCGCATATTGAACCCAGTTGATTTAACTCGCGCTCCCTAAGAGGAAGTAACGTACTTAGAGACCTTTTCAGAAATCAGAACGACGAAAGGGACGCGATACGGATCTAATACAAACCATGTGTTGAAACCAGGAAACGCATCGCAGCAAACAAGTATTCACCAGCATCAAAAAGGTTAAAGAAAATGCGAAGTATGTATCCAGCATTTTCATTAAGGTTTTTCATTTATCGCATACAAATAAAGCTATTTAACATCGTTAATAATATATATATATAAATGCATGTGTAATGTATGTGTATATATAATATATTACATACATTTTAAAGAGAGCACTATGTTCACGTTCACGAGAAACGTTTACTCTATCCGAAGTTATACGACAAATTAGCGATCCACAGAAAGGCAGTGGCATTCAGAAGTTACGTGGCTGAATCGTGCACCAAGCGCAACCAAAAACTTTGCGCAGTGGAAGCGGAGTCCTTATACAGTTGCCGATTGATTTTGGTGTATTAGAGGTGATAAAATCGAGGACTGCATTCGTGGTCTCTATTTTGATCGTTCTATTTTAAAAGACGACTCCACGAATATATAGCCAACTAACTGATTGGCTACAAAATGGAACTTCAGCGTCGCATTTCTTTGAATGTCACTGTTTTTGTAATCAATGAAAAACTCTATCCTTTGGACGGCTAACATCATTCGCAAATTGAAAAATTACGCTTCTAAAACTTCTACCGGACCCAACAAGTAGTTCACGAAAAGGAAGAAAGGCGAGAAGAACGGCGTTCAAAGTACACAAGACAAAAAACAACGTTTGACGATAGCCGCTAACCTTAACGACAAGGTTTGACCGGTATGTGTGCAACGCTTGCGTCTTTTGGTCATTTATGATCGGCGCAATTTCCTCGAGGCTAACTGTAGTGGAGCCGTCAAGCGCCACATCCTTTATCGCTCACCCAAATTTGCGCACCCATCGGTAACGCATCCCTCACTGTTATGCTGACTTGGATAAGACCGTTTACAGCATTTGATACGAAAAGATACACCCATTAACTCACGTGAACAAAACAATATCTCTTAAACCTGCATCAAGAACAGACCTCTTCGCCATCGCTCTACCCCTCAAAAAATACGAAACTCCATTTCTTCCTCACACCGTTTCCCTCGCCCTCATTGCTCCATTCACTAGTTGAAAAATGAGAATAAATGCTCAAGGATCAGATTGAGACCAACAGGCGTTCAAATGGGTAGGGTAATGCCACTCTCATTTTAAACGATTACTTCCATTGCTTGCATATAAGAGCGAATAATCCGCATATAAAGCGAAATAAGTGCAGAATGAATAATTACAACGTGGTGTCGTGCTTTTGAAAAATATACGAAAGAAG
>JPKZ01003266.1:196784-219311 GCA_000803305.1 Toxocara canis | reverse complement strand
GGGGGGGGGGGGGGGGGGGGGGGCGGGGGGAGGGGAAGAGACGAAGGAACAAATATTATAATTTCGTTTGAGAATCACCATAGGACGTAAGAGTGTCAAGGTAAGGTGTAGTACACATAATTTTTATTGTTCTCCCTATCCTGACAGACAAATTTGGTACCGCTATTTGTCCAGCCATACACAACATCATCCATCATTGTTGACGCTGTATTTTGACAACAGTCACAAAACGTGCACGAGAGATTAGCAGTTAGTTGGTTTCGTAATCGTAAGCTGGACCAATATAACATCGCATAGCAAACGTTTGTGCAACTTTGGATTAATCGTATTTTCACTTGAGCTTCGTGCTGCAAATGTTCTGCACTATTCCACGTTAATATTTGTATAAGTTATGTAAGAAAACAACAAAACACATCTTCATCATTTCTTCGTGCCAATATTACGTTTTGAACTAGGAGAAGCGGCATAAGTGAGATTTAACGTCAATGTATATTTTGTGCAATTTTGAACAGTATAAAATTCTGCACAATACGTTGCCCTGAGACTGTATAATCGAACAAAGATTTATAATCGTTTGCAACTGAACCCTTAGCGGTTTCAGTAGATGCTTTCGTCGCCAGAGGATTTACTTGAAAAAAAAACCCCTCGCACACCATTTTTTGGCTTTTGCTATATTGATCGCATCTTGCATGCATATAATGGTACAACAACACATCGACCAGTGCTGCTCAGCTTGTTGTGTGCAGAAATGGAAAGTCCCACAGGCTTATGTCCTTCTTAAACGCATTTTCCTCATTCTTCAGCGAATACCTATCACTGAAAGTGAACTATCAAAATGAAGTGAGCTCTACGGTAAGCGTTAAATGCACAATGGTTCTAAACTAGCACAATGTTCGTTGATTTCGTCCTAAAGAACTCCTCTCACATTTCCTCTTTTTCGAAGTGTACCATTCTAAGTCGATTTAAAAGAAGCTTTATTCATTCGTTGTCCCAAAGAAAACTGCTGGTGTTGGTTTCCATCCCACGATAGAAGTGGTACATTGGCATTAATACAACACCACAGATGCTCAATTGGCACCAATTAGAAGCGCCAACTAGAGTCCGCAATCAACGCCTCGCTATGCGATCAAGTCCACCGTCGTGCGTTTGACCATCATGTAAACCGCTATGCTACATTAGCATAACCTCAACGACACTTCGTACATTCGCGTGAAGTGGAATTGATTGTTGTGTATTTTGTCGAATTCTTTAAGTGACGGGTTTATTAACGTGACCACTCTAATCATTCATTACTTCACTAGTTGTCGATACATTGTATGCGGCAAGTTCAGTTCAATGCGAAATTTCTTTTAATAAAATTTAAGTGCTGCAATTTTCATCCACTTGCGAGCAAGCTGAGACGTCTGTCACATACAAGTGCTATACTAGTCTACTGCAAGAAACGTAATTTGGTGTAATTTTCTCAAACTTTTTAAAAAATTTCGTGGCCGCTTTTACACACTTTTCTTAGATCTCATCACTAAGTGTGCTCTGACCGCTGAATTAGCAAACACATTTTAAAATTCAGAAAAAAAAAACTTTTTTTCGATGCGTTTTCGGCACAAGACTTCTGGCTTCCCTGCCTTAATCCGGCATTCATCAAAAGGCTCGAGGCAATTCTCTAGCGTCAGCTAACACTGACGATTTCATTAATGCAAATCTATTCCACTCTGTTCTACCAATTCGCTAAGTTCTAGGAAAAGAAATTCTTGTAATTACTCGCTAATACGGTTCTGAAGGACTCATCAGTGGTGATGCAGTGAAATTTATTAGCTTTAGAATGGCAATTTTTAGATGCAGTAAATTCGGAAGTATTCAAATTCTACGACTCTAAAACATAATTTGGCAGCCTGCACGCCCCATTCATGCTCGTAATTACGGGTGTGACATTACTTGCGAATTTGTGGATTTTCGAGAAATATCATAGTCGGCAGTTGCGTAAATACCGAAAAGAACTGAAAATTTCTAAACCCACAAGAGAAAGAATTCAAGAGCTTAAGCAAACTCGAGCAAAATCATTTAGAAAGGTGACAAGTTTTCGCCTTTGAGAGCAAATTTGTAAATTTACAAGCCATATGTTCGCGTAACGGAAAGACACTATAAATCACTCTTCCAAGGGCTGTCCATTTGCGCGTTCCATTGCGCTTAACCTCAACACTGTGCAAATGCCTTTGGCTCCAAGTTCATAGTGAAATGAGGCAGACACAAGGCTCGCTTATCCCCATTGCGCAAACATTGAAGCATTTTTTGTGTTCGTTGTACAATATGCTCCCTGCAAACTAAACGATTGGCCAAACATTCGAGGTATTCGAATGGCACAATGACAAACGAAATTAGGCAAATCATAACATGAAAAAGACTGTGAATTTTTTTTAATCCCCAGGAGCTTTTGCTTTTTAAGGTTTTTTTTAAAATTTGCTCGTACAGCACAATGAATACAACTCGTCTCCATGACGCCATTCTGAAGTATCAGCTATTCTGACTTTATGGAAATTTTGGGGTGTTACCTCTTCACCCCTCCTCGAACAACCCACCCCTTCTCTGTCCGTCTTTCAGGCTTCACCACTTTGAAATAATGAGCTACTCCGTCCCAACCCATTCAGTTCTAATTTCAATACCCCTTGTAGCAATTAATAGTGCAAATTAAGAACGATGACGAGAAGGACGACCTTCATTGGTCACAACTGATCGTTAAGGAGGTAGAAATAAAATGGTACGTGCTACATTTGATATACATCTTGTAGTGGCTTTCTCGTTTACTAAACCGGATCCTTTGATGTGCTCGTTGCAAACATAACCGTCATAGTTTTGTTTGAATTCCTCAAAAGGTTCCGAAAAACACTATATGTATTTAAAGAATCAAGATTTACGGTTGAAGATTTTACTTCCAACTCGGTCGTATACCAAGCCTTAAGCAACGCAACTAAACTTTTCCGTATCGATTTCGAAGACAGCATAGATCGCATGCAGTGTGGCTTGAGTGCATGTTTCCAACAGGACATTTGGGAACTGTTAAAACTCAAAAACAAATTAGCTAATCCGTCAGCTTATCATATTATCAACTTTAGTGTATGCAACCCTCCGTTTGACAGATAACAGCGGACAGTATAAGAGCAATAACTTCATTTATTAGAAATTAAGTTAACTACAAATTGAGATGTGATGTTTTTGCTGAAGCGAACAGCAATGATGACAGCAACGACCAGCTTGGCACACAAAAAGATCGATTAACTGAATGGGCGTCACGGTATGGGTGAAACAGTGGATGAGTAAGTGTTTTTTTAAAGAATTCCACTAGGGGTGCAATGCTCAATT
Organism: Toxocara canis; assembly: GCA_000803305.1. Lineage (NCBI taxonomy): Eukaryota > Metazoa > Nematoda > Chromadorea > Rhabditida > Toxocaridae > Toxocara > Toxocara canis. The sequence goes on along the minus strand of JPKZ01003266.1, from coordinate 215,957 downwards.
TGCAGCTTCCGTTGCACTGAACTTATGCAAACAACTATCGGATTTCTTCAATTAAGATATACACAATAAGCAAATCAAACGCACCACGTGTGTTGCTCCTAGTTCTAGCTCACCAAAAATGGGATGCGTCCAGCGAGACTGACATCGATCGAAGCAACTATTTTCGAATCAGCCTTCATTCGATAAGGACACCGCTTAAAATGAAGCAATAAGGCGTGAACATTATATTATAGAGCCATGTAATATCTCAGACATGGATGGGGATCATTTCCAAAACACAACTGCAATGTGGCAGGCATCGAGGGCAGCGACAATTGTGCTGTTATAATGAGTTAAATAAATGTTTTGATTTGCCCTGTTTCCTTCCTTGACGTTTTTTTCATGGTATCGCTGAATTGTAATTTAATCTCTTCGAAGTGTTTGCAAAATACGAGAGATGTTGCCAATGGGAGGATCGTCTTAAAAATCTAAACGTAGTGAAGGGATCAATCGAAAAACGCAGAAAAACTACATTCCTGTCGCAGTGTGACATTCGTAACTGCTGATTTTCTTGCGAACCACATCATTACTCAACGCTGATATTTATTCCTCCAAATTTGTTGTTATTCCACGTCCTATTTTAGTTTTCTCGATTTATCGATTGCCAAGGATTCTTTTTCGTGCGATCCGATCAGTCGGATATGTTACACGACCGGCCATAAAATTCGTGTAAACCTCTTACTACATTTAGGGCGTAACGGCTATGTGAGTTACACCAGCCAGATTTCTTAACTCGAGCTTCAGTTCCCCAACTAAAGCCAACAGCGATAGAGATACGCATACGTAGTGACGCATACATGCAGACAAAACGTCGCCGAATCCCCAAATCTATTAACATGCAGAGGCATGTTGTAGATTTGCTAAGTGGGTAATAAAACGTCCCACTCTCAATTCTTATAGCTTGAAACACACCAATTGGCTGGCAAGTGCTGGAGGGCAGTTTCGGTCGTTATACACTTTGGCAAATTTGCAGCGTCCAGTCTGCATGTGTATGTGTGCGTGTGTGCCTGTCTGTTTATCTTTCTGTCTGACTAGCTATCCGGCCGATAATTTCGACTCATGAATCGTTGAAGCTAAAGTTATGCATTTAATAGGTGTAACCTACGTCCCAATTTCATTTCCTATTTTCACGTCATGTCTGTCCACCAACCCCAGGAAACCTTTTAAAAAAAAGATACGAAATCACAAAGCATTTTCGAGTTTCGAGCAGACGATCCCCATATCCTACTGGTGGGACTGGTGGGGCCGCAGCAAACGAATCTTTAACAGATTTGTACATGAAGTCAGGTCACGCAAAATTTAAATTTTCGTAATTTGCGAGTAATTCATGAAGTCGGCTTGCTCGTTGAGTCGCCAAAGCGTGAATCTTGCCAGCCTCTTTGCAAGTATACATCGGTTGTCAAACAAAACCTTGTGGACGATAAGGAAGTAGCATTCTGCCATCGAGCACGAGCCTTGTCAATCTTACAGGTATGACGAAACTACAAATGATTTTAATTTTTTGGGGTTCATTCCTTCAGTTCGACTGTCAAAGCTGATCCTGCTGCAATTGCGGCCTATGAAATACTCATTAAAACAAACTTGAACGCCATCTCAACAACGCAATGTGCAGCAGCTGCGCATTTGTAAACAAAGCGGGTGTGGAATCGGCCAAAAAAAAAAAAATTGGCGTGAAGCACTAACGCGCAATTCGATCGTCACTGTAAACATTTTCAATGTCCATTGTAATGAACCATTAATAATGCTCATAATTGTTTGCCATGCGCTTTCGCAAAATTCCATTGCAAAGCGCATTACGAAGGTGTTTTCCTTTTTCGTATGCGTTTGTTTTTCCCATAGTTTCAACGCAACAATGACTGAAGCTAGAGTTACGAAATTTTACCTTTGTTCCATTTCATGTCAACTTTCTCGTCTGTATGGTCGCACACAAAGAAAACTCGGTGCACGAAACTCGCCAAAAATTTGCATATTCATTTTGGGCCCATTTCAAAAAGGATCGAATCGGTGACGGGCTGAGGAACGTTCCTTCACTTCCGTAGAAGCGGTTGTTCATTCTTCGGTGGTAGCAGCGCATTATTACGCATAATTTATTATTTTCGGGATTTAGTACGACATCAATCGACAGTCATCAAAACTTGGTCATTGATATGTTAAATGATCATTCGCAGTATTTAGAGGATCATAAACAAAAGCGCAATCGATGAAAGATACTTGCCAAGATAGCATCTAAAAATAGCTTCTGCTACAGCATCGTTTATTTTCGACAAGGTTACCGTACGACGACAACAAGTTCTTGGCGCATTTGAGGGTAAGCTGATTACGATGACGAAGAGTGATACTATTTATGCTAAGTGAGATGGATTAACTGATCGGGCAGTGGAGCTGACGCCAAAATGCGTAACACTGAACGAGCAACGAAAAAAGTAGGAAAAGCTCAAGTTGAAACTGTAGCAGAACGCCCATGCTAAAACTTGCAAGGATGCGTCATGCGATTAGCAAAAGGCTTTCTTAATTCAGTTTTGCGCGCATCAGCAATTCTGCACTCACAACGCGATTTATGGCGACGCCGTGTCTGTATGTCTGTGTGCGCGTGTCTGTATGTGGGAGTCTGTAGGTGGTTCGTGTGTGTGTATGCGTGTGTGTATAAATCGTCTGCGCATACGCGCGTGTGTACGCATGCATGCGTATCTGTATGATAGTTTTACCTCGGAAGCCACTTAAGCTTAAGTTCGTGACATTTGGTGGATATAAAAACGCTATATAAAATCATACCAAACTCAAATCGATTTATCCACATCAGAAAAAGACTTCAAAACGTACCAGAAAATTTGCATGAATTTCTCAACCGCTTGTGATTCACTCAAAGTTTGCAATCACTTTTCACCTCTAAGAAAGCAAAACATCGAACTTTTTGGCAAAATTGTACGAGCGGTCGTGGTGATACCTTGCCCGATCTACCTACCATTAGTTAGCAACGTATCAATTTGCATGGCAGGTTTCATTATTTGCCCGCATTATCAATCTGGCGAGTGTGATGGATTGAAATCACCAAAACTCAGTTCACATCTCACCATATTGCCTCGCATTTCCTCTTGTTTGCACTGCAGGTTGAACGCTTTCAGTGATATGAACTTCTTTGTGAAGCAGCCAGAATACCTAAAATCGTTGCTTTATAAGGGTACGCACTAGAGATTAGCTCATTAGTTCAACCCACCGTTTACAGTACAGTTCAAATGATTTAACTGTTCGCTAAAGAACTGATCAGAGTAAAAGGGTCCATCGCCATCATACACTGGAATTTTGTGTCACGAAACGCTAGGCATTGCCTATTCTTAACAAGGTTTATCCGCTGTTTGCATTCGTGATAGTGAGAAGCGCATCACAATTTTTTTTTGAACCACCTATAGACAATATCGTTGCTCGTAAACACACTTGGCAAACTAACAAATCTCTTAAATTGCTTTCGGCTGGCGTCAATTGTTGTGCCTCAATACGCGTTGTTTGTTCTGCTTATTGGCACCTCTGTTATTGTTTTTTATCTGCATTTATTCAGAGCCGAAAAAGGTGACATTTATTGAGGGATGGACAAGATAACACTTCGATTAAACGATACGGCTGATGAGCACATCACTGCCGTGCAGTTATGATCAAGTTTTTAAATCACAGATAGTAGAGCATCCATCATGTTACCTTACAGCATGCTCTGATTCCCATAGATGTTTCTTAAAACGCACTCGATAAACTGTGTCCGTTGTGATGGCGCACTTTTCTCGCCGCTTCCGCGTTTTTTTTTCCAAATTTTTTTCCAAACACAGCGTTTCTCTTGTAGGTGCTCTTGCGTTTCCATCATGCTAACTACAAACTGAGTGTACATCATGGCCCTACTGCCCAGGTGATTCTAAACAAAAACATGATTAAATATTCGATCTTTCAACGAATTCGTTCAACGCGTTAAGAATTTTTAAAAATATCGATTTCCTACTGTGAAAGTTAAAAAGTCAGTTCAGCTCAACAGTTATACCTACATCTTGAATTTCGCCGACACGAAATTAGCTGTTATTTTTAAAGTACGTGCTGCAAAATATTCTTCGATGCGGGAATGAATCAACATTGCTCAGCGCCATACAACGACATATTAGAAACGACTTAAACTCCGAAACAACAACGCTTAGCCGAAAAGATATTAACTTTATAAATAAGTGAATGTAGCTATCGGATCCAGGATCAACTTTTTAAAAAACTTTAATCCGTTATGCCAAAACATTATAACAAAGCAGTTCTCATGAGCATTTCAAAATTTGCCACATTTTTAGCGTTGCGTTCCAAAGAAGCCGATTAATGGCCGTTGCAGGGCCATACGTAATTACGCTGAGCCTAATAAGCGGTAACATAACGGATGGGATGACATACAAGAATAGCCAAGTGAGAATCGCGAAAAAGTATTATATGGACACTTTTTAGCGCAAGTCGCATTAGCTCTGAGTCGCTCATCGATAATGCCGAAATCGAAGGGCAAAATGAGAAGAATGCTCGATTCATTTGAAGAGTACAACAGAATGTCCAAGTGAAGATGAAGACAAAGACGCATAATAACCTAAAAAATAGGCATGCTTAAATAAAAATGAAATGAAAAGTAACATCAAAACATAAAACACTTAATCTGAAGCATCCAAGACATTTTGTGTACCGTAAAATCCCAAATATAGCCACTCCATCTCGAGCACAGCCTTTTATTATGGGTTCATGAAAAACAGAGTTTTTTCCATTCTCGAATATGTGTCTTCTAAGTACAAGTAGCTTTCCAAAATCACCGCCGGACCCTCATCTACCCTCCCCTTCACTCTCTATCCTCTCCTCAACTTGTGAAAATAGCTGCCTGTCGACAGAAGGCGACATATAAAGTCTCAGGGCTGTATTCGAGACTATGAGCCATTTGCTGATCGCTACATTTGCAATTCAGCTACCCACCTATCATGAGTCTCTTGAATGGCGGCTGTGCTCGATAGCTCACGAAGATAGAGCCTTTTTGATACAGCAGCCCCTTTAGAATGATTCTTTTAACTGCATCTTATCGCATCTTATGTATAGATTCCACTTCGGAGCGCCATGATAAGTAAACTGCTATTAAATACAGCCTCCTTCTTCACACTTCCGAGGACTCTTTCCGATGTAGTTCGACAGGCCATGAACTATTAGTTCATTCAGGCTAACGCTTCTCTTCCTATTCCCGAATACTTCATACCGACACATCACAAATTTCTCTACTCAATAACTTTGTGTGATTCGCTGAAAGGCCTCTTCATATAGGTGTATTTTACATCTGAAGAATACAAATTTATCATGAGCGAAAAAAAATCAAGCAAAGTTGTAATTGATTTAACTACTTGACTGCTTCGAATGGCTATTCGGCGTACTTTACTAAATAGTTTATTCTTATCGCATTTTCACTGCAACAGCTGTTTACTATATCCAATTTCAACAAAGCAGAAGTGTATTTTTTTGAACAACAAAGAAGAGTGTTTAATAGTACCTCAAAAATATAAAAAGAATAGTTGTTAATACATAAAGAAGTGTACCAACAGTAGAGAATAAACAGCAATTAATAAGTAACCTCAAAGATGATAAAGTTCAAGCAACGTAATGAAAAATTCGAGAATATTCTAAAAGTTTCACTGATCCCGAACAAAAATATTCATTCACTCATTAAGTGCTTGGTGATCGTATAAAACCTGGATTTTATTCCCATTTCCCATGTGAATTTTTAAATGTAACCTTTAATTGCGTAAATGTAGATGGGATGCCATGCTGCACAAGTACACAGTATAATTACTTTTAATAATGCGCTCGCTATTCAATAGCGGCATAGTGAATTCGACTTTTGGTCATCGTACAAGCGTGATTCTCGATTTGTGCACGCACATCGGAAATTTAGTTAACTCTCTACACATCACAACTTTTATCGATAGTCGGTTATCTGATTATATTTATTTCGAAAGGTTTGCACATTTGCTTGATAATATGGAAGAGGAACGTAAGGAAGGAACACGAAGGAAAAGAAGTAGAACGAACGTCAACTTGAACTCTATCGAATAATTTATTCATTTTCTTTTCGTGATAAGCGCATGATAGCACATATGATAAAACCATCGAAAGAATAAACGGATGAGTTATCAATTTGTTATCATATGCAACTGCTTTGATAAGTGATTGTGAATGTACAATATGGTAAATGGCGTTAACGAGTCGAAGATAAACGCACAAAAAGCATGAGGTGGGTATGGATAAGAACATATGAGTAAGCCATAAAAAAGAGAGCTGTAAGGGACACGCGCATCAGATGCGGTTAAACAAGAAAATCAAAAAAAAAAATCTTTTTCATGCAGACATTCAGCAAATATCCAAACTAACGTACAACGATAATTTGATATGCTGATCATACTCTAGATAATTCGATGCACTGATCGTACTTGTTATTGTTTGATATACTGAACGTAATTGTGGTAATTTCATATACTGATCGTACTTGTGAATTGTTATCAACGTGATATGGTGCCCAAGGTTCTAGTTTATGTTGCAACAGTGCCGTAATATTACCATCTAAAATGTCTCACAAACGTTTGCTTCATTGCGGCGTCCTTTGCGAGAACGAATGTTGAGTTTACAGCTTATATTGTTCGCTGAGAATTTCTCGACTGAATGTTCACACCTATCGGCTATAAATGAAGTCATTCGCTCATTCGTACACTTTTTTTTTTTCGCTAAATAAAAACGAAACTGAATGGCAATTATGCGTCAATTAATTATAGCGAGGCTGTTAAACGATTCGAATGATTCTCATTTAGCGGTTCAGTGATGAGTGTTTTCTAGCTGTGCATCACCGTACCTAATTATGGGAACTTTTAGAGCCAAGCAAATTGTGCGTCGATCGGTTTCGCACTCGTTGGACTGCGCGTGCCGTATGTAAATCCGTGCAGGCAACGGCATTTATGGGCGGCAGAGTGGCCAATTTTGTGTGTTTGTGCAAGGTTGCTTGCTGCCCAAAATGCAGACACATAATCCAAATTCGATACAAGCGGCCAGGCTTACGAGCCTGGGCTTATGGGCTCGCTAAGAAGGCTTTCTGCTAAGCCGCACCCGCATATGGTACAATCTTTACGTCTTTCCCTCGGCGCTTAGTCGAAAACGATGAGTGCAAACCACACCGATGCGCTATTGGCCTTCAAAATCCCTACTGGAACAGTTACGGCTATATAAAGCAATGGCATCACCATGGTAAAGTTACGCGTCAATATCATGAAACCATACCGTTCACCTACGTCAGCTTCATGCAATCTGTATGATAGCAAGCACGATTGCAGTCTAAAGGAAGGAAAATCCCGTCGGGAAGCGGTCTGACCGAAAAGAACCCAGGCGCAAACGTTGAGGAGTCGCCCCAAGTCGGAGTTACTGGTGGGGCTTCGTTGAGAAACAGAGTTTGTCAGTAGACTATGATCATACCATTTTGCTATAGCAGTAACCGTTGCGAAGGGAGTTGCCGTGAATGTAGGTTGCCTGCAGCAGAGAACGCTGGCATCGTATCATTGCCGTGAATCGCAATAGATTTACATGAATCCCTTGTAAAGCACACCTTGACGGTGTCTCATCGCTCCGTGGAGTTGTGCGAGCACGAATTGCATTTCGCAATGGCGGGGAAACAGGAGCGTAAAATGGTTCATGATCGCTTCATGACCGTCCCCGCTATCCGGTTATCAGAAGCGTTATAGTTAACAAGCCCATTGAAAATAACTGATAAGATCGGAATGCTCTTCTGTCAGTCATCCTCTGGAAGTTTACGAGGATCACTATTACCTTATAAGCTATGTCGAACAAACTGTTCGCCGATCTCAGCGGAAATTAGAAAAGTTTACAAAAGGTTGTTCTCTTCTTGAAATTTGTTAAACCAAAAATTGCATTTACGACGCTTTGCAAGATGAGCGTTCGCTGTTGCAAATAGAGAGAGTTTGCAAAACAGATATTTTTCTTTTCATGAATAACGCTATTAAATGTAATCTGCTGAGAAACAAAAACAAAGATACCTTGAAAACACTGAACCCACCGATAACAGACAACGATGCAAGCACTTTTATCAACGCAAAACGCTTGCCACATTTTCATGCATAAGGCATGCGTCTTACGCGAACATTCATTCATTCATTCATTCATTCATTCATTCATTCATTCATTCATATATATATGTTTCCCTGCAAATAAGTTATGCAAAAAGTTATGCAATACACATATAAGCGCTGTATGTGTCACGCATATTTTTCTTTTCATGAATAACGCTATTAAATGTAATCTGCTGAGAAACAAAAACAAAGATACCTTGAAAACACTGAACCCACCGATAACAGACAACGATGCAAGCACTTTTATCAACGCAAAACGCTTGCCACATTTTCATGCATAAGGCATGCGTCTTACGCGAACGATCACTTACATATAAGCGCTGTATGTGTCACGCGCCTTACGGCACACACAGCTGCTGTTTTCTCGCTTGGGTGCACAGTATTGAGAGCATCATCATTCATATATGTTTCCCTCATAATTTAACTCATAAGTCAGTTTGATTTCGTTGCAAACGTATGATAACTTTACGGCTAAGAAATGAACTGTTCCAAGCGCTTTCTTGACAGCAAACGGTTTTGGAATCTGCGCTTCTTTTGATGGCGTGCTAATTTTGATACTTGGCACATTGCCAGACGCTTTGACGGCGCACTATAATTGTAACGATGCTAGTTATTTTCGTGGAGAGTTTTCGCATACGCCTCCTGTACCGATACTTTCAGTCTTGCACAGCCGGAGCACTATAAGCTAAATCGGAAAATCTTGAATGTGTCTAAAACTAAAGGAGTGAGAGGCGGGGGGTAGGGAGGAGACCGCTGAATGGTTGGCCAGTGGAATCAATCACCGCTGAAAGTGTGAGAGCTCTGGAGGCAAAAGTTTAGCAATGAAAATGGCAAAAACGTATAGCTGTCGAAAAATTGTGAATAGTACGAGAGTATGGCAATGCTAAGTGAAAATAGTTTTTTGAAGCAGTCCACATTGTCCGAGCGGTTGGTCATCAGAAGCATTTATTGAAGACGAAATAACGATAAGCGTACAAATGAGTAAGCATTCATTGTATGATCGCCAAACAATGCGCCAGCTTACGAATGCGCTGTGCAAAACTGTTGCGACGACGCTTCCCAAAAAAAGCAACCGACCCGCTTTCTGAATGCTTCGAAAATTACGATTTCTAAGAATAGAATGCACCTTACGGCATACGCACGCCAATATTTGCACAACACCTATCCTTGAGCATTCATTACTGCATTCTTTCTTTCTCACAATCAGCACCGTGATAGGATGGTGTGCTACCTTAATTGTGTTCTATGAATCACAATCTTCACCTAAAAGCTGAAATCACTGTCTCGCACGGACAATCGATGGCATCTTGGCTGAGTTCTTTCAACGTAGAGGTGGTGAAAGTTGGCAGCAAATTACGAAGACACGGCGGAAAGGATATTGTTGAAGGATGAAAATGTATAATATGGAAGTAGTTCACCTCTTATATGCTGTTGAGGGAACAAGGAATTATCAAACCTTTCAAGGGATTAACGTTGATAAGCTGTAGAATAAGATTGTAAGTAAATACGAGCCGACCAGATAAACCCGATTAGATAATGCCCACTATGATCATCATCTTTTTCTCATTCGCTCACGCAAAACTTAACTTTCCATAAAAAGGAAAGATATGCTCACAGGATAAACAAATAGTGTACTGAGTAGTTCAACAAGGTATAACAGTAACACTGAAAAAGATAAAAATATTGATAGGAAAAGAAATGACCGAACACAATGGTACTTAAATGCTGAAAAGTAGAATGAGAACTTCTTATGATATCTCTGTTTAATGTTGGTTAATGCAATGATGAGTGTAAAACGAGAACAACAACAAACGATTGATGATGTTGAGACCTTTAACTATTCTTACACCACAGCAGGCAATGCTGTTGCTGAACTTGGCACTTGAGCAAGGCGGAATTGGAAAAGGCAGCGCACTATTCGGTGAAGTGAACTGTGAAGAAGAAAGTTTCCTTGAACGAATCTGATTGTGGATATCACAAATTCTGAATGTGCACAATGCGAATCTGATTGCGCGTTTAGGTGCGCTGCAAAAATTGATTAATATCACGCAAAACGACAGCTTAAAATTCAAATTGATGTCAATGACTTTGGCAACAGATGCCCTCAAATTTCTTACGGTACCTATATACTCATATTAGTAGGTATCCATATTGTTACGAACTTATCCGAAATTCCGCAAAAATTCTTCGCCAATTATCGATAAATCTGATAGAAGTAGGGCAATCATCATGAGCAAAATATGTGTCGTTCAGTCAGTTGTTGAAGAACCTAAAATGTTATCATACAATTCTTATGGTCATTAATAATTGTTTTTAAAAAAATAATAAAGCAAAAAAAAACAAAACCAATTGAGTTCAGAAACCAAAATTTAAATGTGCTTCAGTGCGCAATTAATATTTTTTTGAAATGTATGTTGGAAATTTTAAACCAATTTATCGATTTAATGTCGAAAGAACTCTAATTAGAAATATTGCGTTCAGAACTTGAAAATCGAGAAGAATCGTATAACGGTTTTTAGCGTACTTGATACGGAGAGCTAAAAGAACCAATTGGCTCACGCGATTACTTTATTAGTAGTTTTTTTCAACGTACGTTGGAAATTGAATATTTTCTTTGCAGCGCTAGAGGAACTTTTACACATTACCCGTGACTAGCTGCTAACGTCGGTGATCACGTTTGTTACTGTGCAAAACAGCCACCAGTTTAGTCTTTGGAAATCCTAAGCGGAACTGATTCGCAAGAAAACTTATGAAAAAAATCACAGCCTTGTTAACAAGCTCTTGAAACTGGGGCTCATTTTTAACCATGAAACGAAATTAACAAAATTAACAACGCATCAGCGGAAATGCAATATCCTGAGTGGACATCACAAACGCAAAAATTGCATACGTTAGAAAGATATGGAAAAAAGGAAAAGGATCATTCATTGTGAGCATCAAATCGAGCCAAGGAAAAAGACGACTAAGTCGGGAAATTTAGTCGGTTTTTCGATTTTCAAATGAGCGATGTTCCAACGGAAAATTTCAGTTGGAAAATCGTTCATTACTTTAATTCTCATTGGCGTCTGCTCATAACTGTTCGAAAAACAAATAATCTCGTCCAGATAGCACTCATTAACGCAAGCACCCGTTAACGATAATTTTGCCAGTATGAACTAAATCGAATGCGTTCCTCAGTTCTACACATACCACATTAAAATTATAAGTGCACATTACATCCAACAAATGCATTCCTGGTGAACACCCTTCGAGCATAACGGTTTGATTATTTCAAACGAGATAGTTAGTTCCTGTCGAAATAGTCGTTACGCTATTTAATGACTAGATCTGACATAACTTTTAAAAGATTGTGTTCGCGAGAGATTAGACGGTAAGCGCTTTGCTCTGACGTTTATCACCATTTTTAAACGCTTCGGCAAATTTGAATTTGCAGTGCGCGCTATGACGACTCCATCCATGTCTATGACTCTGCATGCTTCTGCGCCCGTCGTTTCATCTTCGGAACCACTGAAGCCGAATATGGACTACGAATCTAATGAACTTTTCACAATCCCCTTTCACACGTCGATCCACTGACCTCAGCGCAGGTCAAAAGTGCAGAAGGGTTTACGCGTGTTAAAAATGTGATTTTCCACCTTGGCGCACCTTTTCAATTTTGCCTCTGCAAAGCGCATATATATATATATATATATATATATATATATATATATATATATACACTTTGCCGATGCAAAGTTGCCAAGACACGTAAGAATGAACTTCTAGTCATTTTTTTCCAAAACCTTAAGCATGCTTCATTTTTGTTTGTGGTTTAAAAAGGCGAATATTCTGTTGAATGGAAGTGCCGAAACACAAATCATTCCAACCGCATGATGGACACTCTCACTTTTTATTAGAATCACGAGGAAATCAGCTGATGCCCAATGATGACAGCTGTGCGTGCGACTCATGTGTCTCTTCATAAGATTCAATCCGAAATGTTGAAAGGAAAAAAAATTGGAAAGTTTATTGCCATGTTGATGGCACAGCTACTCTGTTTTTTTTCCTGTTTTCGACAGTTCTAGCTATAAGTGAACTGAACACTTCCGCGTTTTACTAAGTCGATATGCATGCATCCAACCCTTTGAAGGTGCTTGTAACAGCGTACGGCGTCGCTGAAGCATCGGAACCAAAAATAAGTGGGAATACGTGCCGCGAAGCTAGCACGATATGTGTTTATGCAATTCGTCCACCGAACATGCCTGTTTTAGAAAACACTCACAAATGAAGAAAGTACAAATTTGTATAACCCAACCTTGTGCAACATCTACTCCAGTAGGCTTGTGCGAATCCTGTGCTAGTGACGCTTTTGTGTGCGTTAACAAACTGTGTAATGAGACAGGGAATTGAATAATTCCAAATTTGCCAAAGCGCACAATTATAATTGCCGAGTTCTTCATATGATCAGTAGCCTTGAAATAATAATATATCTTTGTGTGCGCTATATCGAACCAACAATAGTACTGTTTTATGCAGTTTGTGTTGCTCATTTCAACAGTATTATAGACAAACACAATGGAGCTTGATGAAGACAAATATAGAGCGCGATGGCGGCACAGATTTCGAGAACGCAGGGAGTATCGTGAGAAATTATAGGTACTCTTCATAAGGACCAACGACAGGCAATCACAGGCGCAAGCAACCGACGGCACGAAGTTATTGCATTGAGGTTGCAGTCTTTTGGAAAGCTTAATGTACAAAAAGCGGATGTGTATCGTGTTTCAACCATTCAAGTGGAGCGTCCTCATCTTGTCGCTTAAGCACCAACTCCACGTCATCTGCAAACTTTGTGGCTTTAATCGCGATTGCATACAGCTACCATTCCGGATTCCAAAAGTCTGGAAATCCCCAAGTAAACTATCTACGCCGTCGTTCTTGTCCTATCTCATATAACGTATTTATGAGCATTTATCATAAACTCTTCTATGCGTTTTGTACAACCGAGCAGTGATGTCCACTTACAGTAGTTTTGTTTGATCTCATATACTCTCGATTATTGCGTCCACATCTATCAAGTTACTCACTCGTTGAGATTTCCGAATATCTACATATGTTTGCAGCAATAGTCTCGTTAGTCTCGCATTTTTTCATACATTTTCATCGTTTATTACAGCGTTCGCAGTGACTGCTTTGCTATGATGGGTATGAACAAAAAAGCGAAGTTATTCGAATACAAATAAATACCTTCAGCAAATAGTTGTTGGTAGGCTCGAAGTTGTCCAATAGCTTTGTTCCATGCGTCAATGCTGTAGACAGAAAGATGACGAGGATCCCTTAGCGCGTTGATAAACACTCAAAATATTCACATGAAACCTCATGCGTGTTTTATTTTTATGGCTTAGCGAAGTCAAATTGAATAAATTGCTTTCGTTACAAAGTTGATCTAACGCAGATGATCATTCGGAAAAACAACAGCACCTCAACAATAAACGGTTTTTGTCCCTTCTTCATTAGACCCTCAGTATCGCCCTAAGTCTTATTGGCTTTCTCAAGCTTAACACTATTCGCCTAATCGAATTTAAGGGGCGCAAATCGTAAAACCGGTAAGGTATGAAAACTTTAATTCCTATAGTAGACGATCAATGATAAGAAATTATTGCAACGCTTGACAGTTTCAGTTGCTTGGTTGTTCGCTGCTGAAAACTCTTGTTTTCCGCATTGATTTTTCCTTTAATTTTTCTTTTTTATAAGAGAACTTTCGATTACTTCTGCGAACTCGTCATGATAAAGATCGCAAATGTGTGGTCGACTATAGAGAGCATTAGAACGGTAATCCTTCGACCACATTGACAGTTAAAACGAATATGCTAAACGGGTATTTTTCTAATGACAGAGATAAGCAACAAATGATGAAAATTTACTGGAGCAAGTTCGTCCGCCTTTACAAACGTTGCCGAAGCGAATCAAATCAAACGGTAAGGTATAGGCAATCGCCACTGTTGATATCACTAAGGTGATAATGCAAATAGAGTGCGCCATCATGTGCAAGAGCTGAAACGATGAAAATATGCTCATTATTCACTTCACATAGACTGATCCATCTCAACGTCGATCAAAAGAAAGCGTTTCACTGCATATTGACCAGTAAACATGAATTCATTTCCAACCATAATCAAACGTCCCTTAGAAATTCATATCGTTGTTTTTCACTCCTGGATTAAATCTGATCGGCTTCACTGTAAATAAAAATATGCATGAATTTTTAACGGGTTTATATTTAGTGAGTTGCTGTACTGAAGACGGTATGGTGCACTGATTCCACATTAATTTGAACAAAGACATATACTTTGAAAAAAATTGGTCACCAGGTGAGCAATTATTATATGTTTAAATATGAAGCGACGTTGTAGCAGACTGCGAAATGAAATGCTTACCTTTGATAAGAAAAATGTTGTCTAACTTTTGTGGCGCCAATTTTTTTATGGGAGCCGCAGGAAGTTGCAAAGTAAGTTTTGTATGAAAATTTGGATCGGTTGCCGAATGAGTTCTCATTATGTATGAGCAGTTTACGTATGGGGTCATTGAAGATCGTGTCGTACTTTTGACCTGTGCTTCCGCTTACTTTTTATCATAGCTTTAGAAATTGATCGTAATTTCTGACTTGATCGCAAATCAAATTTTGATTGTGCTAGTCATTTAAAGGGTCCCAGAAAATACGACTTACAATATAGTGATTGTAACTTTTGGCAATCACCTGAAATTCAGCGTTTTGCGTCTCGCAGTATGACATACTGGAATTCTCTTCACTGATGGCAGTAACGGAATGATTGAATCGTTTCAATGAACGCTATGAATCAAACTAGCTGACAATGTGCAAAAACTGAATTTTACGGGTGACTTTTATTCTACAAGCAACCTCACGAGATTCGCATGTTCATTTAAAGGCAACCCTATGGTTATTAGCGAACTTCCAATAATTGTTGAGTAATGCTCCACATGAAGCAGTCAAACGATGTCACAAGAAGGAACTCTGGAAGCAAAATGTCAGTCATATAACAATTCTCTGCCAACTTCCTCGATATCCGCATAGTGTTATCGTACATTATACCAAAATAGATAAAAACATCTGGAGACGTTCCAAGTAAGGCTGCTTGCGAAATGGTTGCTTACTGGTGAGTGAATTCGTACTAAATATCTTCGTAGGTGTGAACATTTGGATAAGATTTTTTTTCTTTTTTTTTTTGGATAAGAGATACAATTTGCGCACTAAAACATTTAAATGACAATGGAAGTGAAACATCCCTAGCATGTGTATTCTTTAAAGCTGCGCTATAACCATAATTAGCCAGTGATGCACTCTGATCGCACTCTATCAGCATTCAAATTTTTGAATAATTTGTCTCGAATCACAAAACAATGTACTCCAATGAAGTGTTCGATTTGTCCATGAACGATAAGAAAAAGTTTGTAGGTTTGCCAGCAGATTCGCAAAATTTCTCTTTAGCAACTCACTAAGACATGGGCTGATCTCATAAATGGTTTGCAAACGACGAACATTCGAATTTTATCCAACGCGATCGTCCATACAAATATGTCACAAAACTTTTTTCTGCCATCTAGTTAAAGAAGTTTTTTGCCACTCTAACCATGTGCAAGTATGTGCAGATTTCTTAGTTCTTTAAAGGGATAAAACTATCACTGGATCGGTGAATTAGTTTCGAACAATGAACAAGAGGTGATCCTAGGGCATGGATTATACGTATCAAATTTCACAAATCTACTTCAGTATTTTTTGAATCGAAGTCAGCGGACAGACAGACAATAGAGACGAGCAAACATGTTGTCGACAACGTGTTGTTTATTAAATGCAAATTTGCCACCAAGCGTACAAGAAATACCTTTGGAGAGCATTTGGGAAAAGCACTGTACAAAAATCATCGCGCTCACTGCGCACGAACTTCTCTTTTACTCTTAAAAGATATGATCACAGGAAAGTTGTAATTTCCTATTTAGATATGGCAAGAATCTTAACAGGAAGAAGAATGAAATCTTGCACAGCTGACCTACAGTGAACCAAAGACGTTACTTCCGAATCCTACGTTTATTCATATGGCGAGTTTTGCTTGCAATCGACACGCAGAGCTCGCACGTAAAGCGCTTAACGGGTGTCTAAACGTTCGGCGCTCCCCTTACCGGTTTGGATCTGTTACGGCACCTGTAGACCTTAAATAGTCGACCGAAATGGAAATGTAAACATTAAATAACCGACCGAAAATAGAAATGTAAACCTTAAATAGCCGACCGAAAATAGAAATGTAAACCTTAAGTATCCGACCGAGAATAGAAATACTGCTTAAGACGCACGCAAGCACTAGTTCGATGACATCAGCAGCATAGCAATTATACTAACGACACATTGTATACAGTGCACATGAGCTATTAAGTATTGAGCATAGGTGGCGACAAATAGAGGAAGATTCCGTTCCAGCGAAGCGCACCCCTGGGAAATTTAAGCGGATAACAGGAACGCGCCAAGAGTTTTGCGCGGTTTCTTCGAAAGTTTGCGTATTTCATGGCCTTAAAAATTTGCCTTAAGGCGAATTAACGCCAAAAAACTCGATAAGCGATTTGTTCGGCCATGCTTACTAAAGATTTCGAGCTCATATGCGCTTACAGCTGTGTCAAATCCGTATTCATCACTTATTTATATGTTTGTGTCACGCGGTTTGTATAGCGTATAGCCTGAAAATACGAATTCCCTAAGGCGGCTCGTCATCATAATTAAACATCAGCTAGCAGTCAATGCCAAAAAATATATATAACTTGATTCAGGAATAATATAAATGTTTTGTGAGCACCAAATCGAACGAATGTTTCTCCGTCAATCAACGCATAGAGTAAACAACAACAAGAAAGTGATTCATTGAAACAGTTACAGTAACCTGCTGTAACTGGGTTGTTTTGACACGAACGGTTTCTTTTCGCTTGATTTCTTGCGAATGAAATCGTTTATGCGCGACTCTTACCGCTCTTACCGACTGAAGCACAATTGCTTTCGCGCCATACTGGTATCCTGAAAAGGATATACAACGAAGAGGGCGAAATTTTTTTTTGGATCTACAGGACATAAATGAGAGCACCATTAATTAATCTAATAAGCACGGGAAGATGATTTGAAAGTACGTTAAGCACCACCTGTGTGCCTCCCCACTTTCCCCCTTCCTTTTTACAACCTCATATGCACAGTCGTGCATACATACATCCATTTTGCTGCGTTGACCCTAGCAATTTATTTATCGTTATTTTGACTATCGGTTTCCTTTTACTATACAGTAAAACGAAAGATGCACCAGGCCTTTTGGTTCGTACGATTGCAGTGGTTCCGTGCTCTTTTGATGATCACTCTCTCCGTTTCTTGCTATTTGTAATTGTGCGTAATGCACATATACGTGTATTTTAAATTTGTTTATTTAGTGTCGCGCACACATACATATGCTCATTGCAATGTGCTGTTTTCTCTATTCGTGTGAATAAGGACCGTTTAGTTGCATTCAAGTCAAAAAGCTCATAACGTTTCCATTCAAGAAGT
Source organism: Toxocara canis (assembly GCA_000803305.1). Taxonomy (NCBI): domain Eukaryota; kingdom Metazoa; phylum Nematoda; class Chromadorea; order Rhabditida; family Toxocaridae; genus Toxocara; species Toxocara canis. Next base: position 198,182 of record JPKZ01003266.1, on the reverse strand, counting down.
TCTTTTACGTTTATGTTATAAACCAGACGTGAAGAAAAAACTAGAAGCAAATTATTATTATTTTTCAAATTTTCCAACTCATCGCTAAGAGAATAATCAGTCAACTAGTCATCCTGGTGCTCGTTTTATTGGTTGCGAAATGAGACAAGCACAGCTGGGACTTTTTGCAGTACTAACCATCCAACGCATTTTACACTGTCAGTTATACTCTCCCTTTTTCTCTGAGCAATTCAGGATCATTATTGCGATTTTATGCGTATTTGCCATTTATAGACGCTTTGGAAAAGTTACAATTTTAAAAGCATGTTATGGTGACGTCTTGTCGGTATGTAAGCACGCGTGCATGCGTGTGTTTCTATCCGGTAGTTCCAACTCGGAAAGCAATGAAGCCCAAGTTAAGAAATCTGGTAAGCATTTATAATAATAAATTAGTCTCCTATCCCCATTTTCAGGCGGATTTTAGAACGGGAAAAAGTAGCCCGTATTTTGCGAACCAGCGGGTCGCAAAAGTCAACCCTGTAGCAAATGATCTGTAAGAGCTCCGGCCGAATAGAGTTTGAATTTTCATCGTTTCCGGAAAGTTCATCAAGCCGGACATGGACACTTAGGTGAGTCGCCGAAACGCACATCGCCCACCTCATTGTAATTTGCTATGAGGTGAGCGATATGCAGAGAAAACAAACATTAGGGCGGAGAATCTTCAAAAACTGAAACAGTTCTTGCCAAAGAGGAGGAAAAATGAAGCCGTCGAGAAAAGAAAACAAAGAACATAAATGTCAATATTCTCATGAGATTCGCTTTCTTTCGTGGGCATTACGCGACCAGAGCTGTTACACCATTTCATAGATGGGAGAGGATGATAAGTGCATGATGTCAAGAAATCGTTTCCAATCATAGTAACGTTGAACGACTAAAAATGTGATCTACTTCCTCAACGTTGACTGCTTATGGTGATCCTAGTAGTGAGGATTATTGTTAAGCTATTAAATACGATAATCCGTCTACTTTCGTAATATAATACTTCCGCGTAACTATAAAGAGATATTGATGGAACAAATATGAGAGAACGGTGGGACATTGTATAAGAGTTGAGCCTAGCAATGGCAGTTACGGACAATAAATGGTTCGAATAAATTCGAGTAAACCAACGCTGCCCCACGCTGAGTACATATTGAGCATTCCATGACAATGACGGTAAGTGTTACTGCAACAACTCGTACAGTGGTTTTGGCTCAAACGTCGAATTTTAGAGATTGCCAAACGAAAGAAAAGAAGTTCGTTAAGATTTCTTTGTCTAAGTTTATTATCGCTCAATAAATTCCACCATAAATCAGAGCTGGTTTCTTCTTATTTCATATGATATAACAGTTTCAGTGGAAGTACTGGGGTCGGCAACTC
>JPKZ01003266.1:166356-184995 GCA_000803305.1 Toxocara canis | reverse complement strand
AAACAAATTTTATAAAAAATTTTTTTAGGGGGGGGGGGGGGGGGGGCAGGGAAGGGATTGCGAGAGAGAAGATGACAAATCACCAATACAGCGATACCATAATAAACTATGAGCTAAGCGGTAAGAATCATTGACGGGACAGAAGTGTCAGAAAACATCCATGGCCACGTTCCTCTTCCTCTTCCTCTTCCTCTTCCTCTTCTCCCCAGCCCCCCCCCATCTTCCACGAATATAAGATGGGATAAACAATTCTTGAACGGTATTGATTGTCGACCGAACCTGTGAGGCAAAAATCGCACCACTCTAAACATTTTGAATTTCGCCTCGAGGAAAGTAAACGACAAAAATGTTAGTTTTTATTAAAAAGTTCGTAATGTTTTCGGTGATCGTTATTAAACTGTTAATTACTCTTTGAATCTTAACAAGATTCCAGCCGAACAACAATATATCACTTAGTATAATTAATTATTATTAGTGGGAAAGGGTTCAAAAAAAAAGACGCTTTTTTAATTAGTCACAAAAAAATTACCCTAAGAGGTTTATGGAACTTAAAAGAGAGGGAGAGAAAGTGGTTTTGCACTAACCTTAAAGGCAAATGAACAATTGCAAGCGAACAGGAAACTAGCAGAAAACATTCCCCGCAAAAGAGTGATATAGTGATGGTGACCGTGTTTACAAGCAGCGAGACCAGTAATCACTGGACATGAAGAAACTGTAGCGATGGTAGTGCCAATGAAACATTCAAAGCAATATTGATCGTTATTAAACTGTTAATTACTCTTTGAATCTTAACAAGATTCCAGCCGAACAACAATATATCACTTAGTATAATTAATTATTATTAGTGGGAAAGGGTTCAAAAAAAAGACGCTTTTTTAATTAGTCACAAAAAAATTACCCTAAGAGGTTTATGGAACTTAAAAGAGAGGGAGAGAAAGTGGTTTTGCACTAACCTTAAAGGCAAATGAACAATTGCAAGCGAACAGGAAACTAGCAGAAAACATTCCCCGCAAAAGAGTGATATAGTGATGGTGACCGTGTTTACAAGCAGCGAGACCAGTAATCACTGGACATGAAGAAACTGTAGCGATGGTAGTGCCAATGAAACATTCAAAGCAATATTTTTTTTTCTTTTTTCAAATTTTGGAAGAAGTCGGAGGTTACAGAGGTCATCGAAAAGACGAGATTATGTTGCTTTCGTTTCCTTTTGACTTCGCTTGTTATCTCAAAACAGCTTTAAATAATCTATCGCAATCAGTTTAAAATAGCATTTTGGAGAGCCACCCGGCACCTTCCCTAACAGCCGAGGCACGATAATTCAACTGTGTTTCGGTACTGCATGGAGATAACTGTTGGCTCATTTACCATAAGCAGATCGAAAGAAATGTTATATACCCTCAGTGTTGGTGTTTGAAAGGGGAACCGTATTATGTGAAAGAGTCCATTGATCGATGCATATCAAGAAAATGACTTGGTGTTTTCCTCATGGTGGTTATGCACATCCTTATGATCCAAAATGCGAATCGCTCCATTTTAAAGACGATACCTTTCGGCAAGAAGCAACTATCCCACTGTGGTGGCGTGCAAAACCGACGAGGGTCATCAACCATTTTTTCGGTTCATCGCCCACCAGGTTCCTACTCGCAAACATCACCGCCCCTCTATGCAACTTTTGATGATTCTCACCGAACAACCACTTTGCATTAAATTGCACCTTGATAAGAAAACCTCAGTGCTTGTTCAAATGTATCCAGTACTGCTTTCAAAATTTCGAAATCGCACGCACCTTTAGGAGGTGTTGAGGGACGGCGACCACTCCGAAGTTGGCGATCACTCAAGTTTTTAATTATTGTATTCCAGCAAAGCTTTTTCCAACTAAGTTGCCGGTACAGGTTTAGATCTCCGTTGTACAGTTCATGATCCCTTGATGTCGTTTGACAGTCGTGCGACCTTCCGCTCCAACGGTATGTTACTTTCTAAGATGATGCGCACTAAAGAGTTAAGCAGTACCGCCATACGTATAACACCCGCAAAGCAAGATTTGCCAAACAAAATGTAAGCGTCTCTCTGCCGATAAACGTTACTGCTGCTAACAATCGCTTGTATCAAAACGACAAACAAATTAAAAATATACTATCGAAATGTCAGTGGTTTACACAAAGAGAGGAAGAAGAGGAAGGGGAGTGGACGAACAGTTGGCTGAAGAAAATTGGAAACTCGAAAAGACCTCTGACACTAGAACCTTCGACCTTTGATATCACTGGCGTGTTCATCAGAACCGACAACGATCTGAAACACTCAGAAGCAAATCCAGAGCGACTATTTGCAATTGGTAACATTTCAGTAACTTGATTTTATGCTAACAGTGAAACTGAACGTTGCTATTCTCTCAAGCAATTTGCATCGCAAAACGGTTAATCCCTCAGAGAAGCAGACAACTTTCTGCAATTCTATCTATTACGCCCTTGACGATCATCTCGCATAAACGATGCTGCCAATCCACCAAATCTCTTTAAAGCACACTTACGTTTTTCATCATCAATTCAAAACCGTCGTACATTACACAAAATCATATATGCCACTGCATTAGATAATATTGTATATAATAGACATTGTATAATGACGTATTGCATAATTTAAGTCAATTAAGGTCGTGTGTAAGTATCAAGCACTAAGCGATATGCCAAATTATTCGGAATTCGAGAACTTATAACATCGTTTCTTTAGTTTCACGAACTATTACATTAATATTACAAATGCAATAGAAATTGCACCAATAAATTTCAAGCCGCAAATTCGAAGCACTACCTCCAAATGTTATTGACATGCGATTTGTTGTGACCGTATATTCTGGGCTCATGCAAAGAGGTACAACCGCCGAGTAAGGAGTAACTACAATGTAAAACATAACAACGGTTTTTCAACGAACGTTTAAGAAAACTAGTCGTAAACTCACACGCACTTTGCAATTATGCATTTCGTCAAGAAAAATGTAAACTGTAGCTAAATTTTTTTGTCGCTGTCATTTCCTTTTTGATTATTCCTCTTTCGAAACAATGCTGTTTTTTTTGCTTATTTCTGCTATTTGCAAATCCATAGTGACACTTTTAAATGGCTTTGCCCGAACGCACTATTAAATGAAATGTTTCTCTCGACAAGCCAATGATTTACGAAACAATTTGCGTACGCTTACTGAAATATAAACGAAAGTATCGACGAATTTCGTAATTTTTTACGATTGTGCGAGCATCAAAGAATATAAATCAGAAAGCTGAAAATGCCACTGATAACGATTTTAAAAGATGACTGTAGAAGAGGAAAATAATCCAACGAAAACAAATTAGCGTTCATTGAACGCCAACAAACCAAATTTCGTAAGCGCAAAATTCCAAATTGGCGCGTTAATTGTTGAGAGCTAGTAAACACTCGAATATGATTCAATCTTCAAAGGAGAGTAAGAAAAGTGACACTTTAGGTTCACTTTCGTTTGAGAACGAATTAAAGGCACTATTGAGCTGACGAGTATACAGCAATGTGCAATACTCAGTGATCCTTGCAAGTGGAACGTCGCTTTTAAGTGTAAGCAAAAACGCATGTTCCCATTAATATCAGATTCACCCGCATCAGCCATAATGAGTGGCACCGTGGGAAGACTCTGACAATAGATAATAATACCCTCATTCGCTGATAATTTCCTATGATATTTCCCAGAACTGTCGCTACGAGAAGCATCCTAGCAACCTAGCTAAATGTAGTTAAATTTTAATTCAACTATATTTTAAAATACTGACGATCAGGTATTTTAGCGAGGAAGGAAATTTGCATTATGAGAAATTCAATGTTTTTGAATACTCAAGAGTATAAGACGCATAAAGTTAAACTACTGTTTCGCGCTCTTCGGTCTTAAGCTACCGCGACCAAAAAATTTCGTTTATAAATCGCTCGTTTAAATATATATCTCCTATCTCGGATTTTAAGGAGATAGCAGAAGATAATAGGAGTTAGCAGCTTCTGATGTCTTCAAATATTTAATAATGCCTCATGATGAGTTGTAGAGCCGATTGTGCTAAACGACTGTGCATGAAAGGTATAGGCTTGAGGCAGTCGTTATTACGTGCAAACCATGAAATCAAAAGTGAATACTAAGAAATGGTAAGCCACTTTTTTCATAAACGCATGTAGTTCCACATGTCACATACAACAAAAACAACGCGCTCCCCATTTCTCCTTCGGCCAACAAAATATGAACGGACATAACCATCAGATATTGTCTGTAGAAGAGTTTGAAGTTTAGGGTCACAAAACTACATAAATGTTTACATCAGTGAAAATTGTCGCTATTTTAATCACATAAGTAAAACAAGGTAACTGGTTTTCGAGACAAAAACCGCCCCATACCACAGTCGTATTCAAAATCGAACATAGAAAACGCCAGAAGTGCCTAGAGTAAATTCACTGCGTTGACGCGAGAAGAAAATTTAGCGTTCAAAATTCGCTGGCTCGTTTTATGGCAAGAAGTTTGAGATGACTTAAAGGCTCGTAATAAGACTGATCGAAAACGATGACGCGAAAGACTTCAAAATTAATTTTACCTGTTTAAAATTCGACCGTTTTTCTCTCTTGTGATCCTCGCAATTTTTCTCAAAACAGAAAGGGACGAGCATATGTGAACCACTGCATGTAGGATATAGCCAAAAGTTTGATAAACATTGCTTCATTACTGCTCACTTCATCAACTTCGATATTAGGTCAAGAACCGTAGTGGCTGCCTGAATTTGTTAGTCCAACGAATGACCTTACTTTAGCCATACGCAACTAAATCAACTCGTTTTCCGCCCAAGTACCAGTCAAAAACAATAATGCAGAATGTTTAAGAACGTTTGGCCCATATCGATTTGTGCGCTCATAGCAAGGAATACGTTTGCTCGAGTTTGCACAGCTGCCTACAAGATACCTACAAGATGCCGGTATCCACTGAAGCGAATCGTTTGATTTTTTTAAAATTTTTCTCAACAGTTTTTTTGAACAGGTGGCAAGAAGTTTGTGGAATGAGCACCCTTTTGAGAAAACAAACATATTTTCGTCGTCTAACTTTGCCTTCTCAACGTGGTCAAATTCCTGCAGTGTTTACCTATTATTCTTAAGGCTGTAAACATATTCATAGTTGTCAAAAAGGAAGAACAGCTATCATCTCGAAGTGCATATTCAAATAAATGAGAGGATAACCGGGACGGAATTACGTGAAACTTTGAAGGAAAACCATGATTAAAAGCCATCTCTCGAGTACGAACGCACCTTTTACAGGAAAGATCGCTATGCCGCACTTTAAATTGCTATCCTGAGCAAGAAAATAGCATTAAATAGAATGCGAGGATAGTTTTTGTACGTTTTGAATTTTCTTTAGCCTTCAGTAGGCAAATTCAATAGCCAATGCTGCGCATTGTGAGTAGGAGGAAGCACTATTAACGGAAATAAATGCATCGCAGAACGCGTATCATGCCAACGGCAAACTTTTCGTGCATTTTTGGAAAATCGCATAAAACGGAAACGCGCAATGGTTGATAAGCACTTGGGTGTGATGACTAACGGTTTGATAGCCAAAATGAAATATTGTCTTATGAATCTATAACTCTTTAATAACAATATCCCCTCTACCTGGAATAGGCCATACATTTTCTGTGAGAAAAATATAATACAATACGTCGAAGGTATTCGTAATCTCCTTCCTAATATGCCTATTCCTACCCTCTGTTCAAGGGTTAAGAAAGCTCCAGTTTTTGCACCCAGCTACTCCAAAATACGAAATATTATACTTAACAAAAATGCCTAAGCATTCCTCAACAATTCATTAAAATCTGCAGATTTTTAGATTTTGGCGGTTTCTCTCAGGATCACCGCACAACGAAGTTCAAAGCCCCGTCGTCAGCATATGCTTCCCTGCGTTCACTTTCGCACAACGAAAGAATTAGCATCCTCTTGGTTTAGGTCGGCTCCCAATTCAATTTCACATGGTTCTCTGCTAAGAAACACTGAATGTTCACCTTCCCACAAAACGCTGTAAACTATACAATCTTCGGAGTACAATATATATTTCATTTATAGTATTGCCGATGCCAGGCACGCTATTGGTAGAGAGAGTCTGATCACACCGTCCACTCTCTCTCCCTATGCATAACGAGATCTCTGATATTAATACCGCAAACGTGTTCATGTCTACGTTGCAATTGTGTGCTATAAACCTTTTTGCGCACTCAAATACGACTCCATGCTTGCCGTACGATTTTTTTATCAAAGTTTTTATCAAAGATTGAGTAATATAAAGCGGGATTGGGTGAATTTTAATTGCGCAGGAGAGGGACTGTTGCAACTCTTCGTAATTCAGAATGGCTTACAAAATAATGCCATTTTAACAAGACCCTCATTTATCATTCACAGTACGATGGCAGCTTCCCTCTTGTGCCAAATGGCAGGTCAACCGAAAGCATGCATTCACTGAAACTAATTTTAGTCCAATTTCGATTCTGTCAACGATCAAAAATCGTTCCTTTCGATTTGCAGAAAGCAGTAAAACTTTACATACGCTTTATTCGTACTTAAATATTGCACAAGTGGGACGGCAGTGGGATGACGTACAGAGCTTTTGATCATCGTAAATGTTTGATAACGATGTTGTTACGCAGACGCATATTCGATAAATATTCGTAAAAGATATTGACGCTGAGACCATATAATGCGTCGAGGAAGATGGCATAATATATTTATGCTGACGTTTCGGCTCATAAAGCCATAATCATAGCACCACAAGCTGAAAAACAATAATCGTATTTTTCGGAAAAGGTAATAAACAACAGCAGCGATTCTATGATGGAAAGGAGAAACAGGCGGTATATCATAACAAGAAGAGCTGTGAAGAATGAAAGAAGAGGAGGGAAGAAAGTACAGAAGGGTCATAGGTCGTGCACGAAGAGGTTAGTTAACGATAATATTTCAAAACATCCATTGATCTTAGGTTTGCGTGAGTGTATGAGATAAGCTTCTTTGATTTTTCGACTGAGGGTGCCGTTACCTCGAGCAAGTATGTTAACAGTGATGTTAATGGATTGAAGGTTATGACATTCGACGACGTGTTTAGCCATGGGATATGCTGTATATGAACGTGCGAGTGGTGAGGCTTAGGACGTGCTCTCTGATTCGTTCATGTAAAAAGCGACCTGTTTCACCAATATACTCGGCACTGCATGCGCTACACTGAATAGAGTAAACAATGTCTTTTAAGCAGCAGTCACCCGACTTCTTTGACGGCAGACAACACACTTCGATATATCATAACAACGGCGGTCATATATTCAGTTGCGAATGAGTAATTGTCGGAGCGTGGGAGGGGGAGTTACAAACAGTTTAAGAGGAAGGTCGTGCTTGTTCAGTATCGAGATGAGTTCATTTGTAAAACTGTTGCTGATGAAGGGAACGGATAAGGAGGCCCGCACCTCCTTGTCGCGCTTAGTTCGACGTGAGTAATGAGAGAGGGGTTGGTTGCAGATTGTTGAGGAATGGAACCGAGGTAGTCGTTGGACAGATAGCCGTTTTTAGTAAGAATGCACTTCGCGTCACGAACGCAGGCATCCAAGTTGTCTTGGCTGGAATTGAGGCTAACTGCATGAACGGTTTTAAGGAATTGTGAAAAACGTTGCGTTTGATGCTGGGGGATGAGCGGAACGCGCATTTAGAAGGATATTTGCGGAGGAAGGTTTGGTATACCACGAAGACCGGAATATTCCTTCTCTACTTTCTTCCCTCCTCTCTATTCATTCTTCACAGCTCTTTTTGTTATGATATACCGCTTGTTTCTCCTTTCCATCATAGAATCGCTGCTGTTGTTTATTACCTTTTCCGAAAAATACGATTATTGTTTTTCAGCTTGTGGTGCTATGATTATGGCTTTATGAGCCGAAACGTCAGCATAAATATATCATACCATCTTCCTCGACGCATTATATGGTCTCAACTTCAATATCTTTTACGAATTTTTGATCATCGTTATAAGTCAACCTAGAATTACAGAATCACAGAAGGACTGCCACAAAATTTGTTAACGAAGGCAGTGAAGTGATCGAATAAGCTAGAATTAGCGTCTTTCGGAACAGGTCAATCAAAGCGCACAACACTTACTAGAAGCCTTGACCCTTTCCTTATTAGTAGTAATGGTAATAATACTACGCAATTAGGAGTAGTCATGGTGAGTAGAACGTTTCTTTTTCTTTGACAATTGACAATCGGATATGAGCGCAGTGCAATCACTTCATAGATAACCAGTAAGCGATCAAACAACGATCCTTAGATAGTCACCTTATAAAACTGTTGATTGACAGAGTAGTAAGTGGCGTCATGAATACGGATACGAAACGCACAAGTACATAACATCGACGAGGTTGCTTGCAATCGCTATAATGCACTCGACCCGCGGTAGATGCAAATCCTCAATACTGCCCATTGTTCCAATGTGATATTTAAACAGGACATTTCTATCATTTCGTTATCCGATGTAATTCGAAGAAAGAGCGCAATTTATGCTCCTCCATGGATTTAACTTTAGCCAAACCCTTTACGCATCACCTTAAGAATATTTACATGCTGCACTTCATCTGATGATGGCACCACAGCTGCACTATCGCACAACGCCCACAAGCCAAAAACAATCCGAACAGCGATCGCCAAAATTAGCAAATCAACTGATAAACTTCTTCGTGAACGATATAATCATCGTCATTTAAAGTAGCCCATCAGGGATTTCATTACGCGTGAAATATTACGCACCTATTACTGCAAACGTAACAGCAAGGGATGATTTTAGTAATTTAATGATTGAATTGACGAATAACGCTTCATCTAAACCGAGCACTTTCTTGCGTGGGCAGACGACCAAATGCGCTACAAGAAACATTTTCAGTGCGACTCAGCAAATTTGAAATCTGCAAAGCACGTTACAGCCGCGTCATTTCCGCACGTTAATTGCCTGCCGGTCCACCCGGTAGTACTGAAGCTGAGATTATGAAATTTGGTGGACACAAGCTAGATTTCCCTGGAATGCAAGCCAGCAAGCCAAGGGACCGCACAATGTGTGCACTGGCGATTCATTCATCAAACCGGTTGACAGCATCAGCTACGCCTACTGGCCTGTGGACATGGGACGCTTGGACAGATTCGACAGTACTTAATTTCGCTTCTAGAATTGCTCAATACAGGAAGTTTAGACTTCTCGCTTTTTTTGATTTTACAGTAAATGACCAAAAGTGTTCTCTTTTCCTAAAGCGGAGTTTGGAAAAAAGCTAGAACGCATGCCAGGAGTTGGCACGAATTAGCGGCTTACGGTCAAACTATGCGTTTCGTAAACTGCTTGCGAATGATGGCAACTCAAAATTTACTTCCACCTGACCAGTCCAACGGACGTTCTGCTAAATAATAGTTCTTCTGCCACCTGACCGGCCGAACATGCAACGCGACCAGATGAAAAAATTTTACGCCCTTAAAGCAGAGTATAAATCACTCCTGCCGAATTCTTCCAATGAATTCTGCTGAAGTTGAATGTAGGCCTAGAGTGGAGACAGACTGCGCCTAAAGATCTTCATAACACCGACTTCAGCGGGTGTCTAGTTGAAACTACTGGACTAACGCACACATATACATTACGAACACGCATGACGTTACCATAACGTGCTTTGCGAATTGCAGTTCACTGAAGCGCATTAGCAACTGCACTCAAATAACAGCTTACTCTCCTTCAGAGTGTGGAAACTGTTTCTTCATAAATGAAGCCTACTACTCTCTCCTTTTCAAGCAATTTCATTCCGTTTTGCAAAATTCGCACATTTATTTGCTAGGATTTTTTACATATTCTATTGCCCAAATGTGTTCCGAATTAAACCTAAATTGCCATTCATAATGCCCGACTTCAGCGGGTGTCTAGTTGAAACTACTGGACTAACGCACACATACACATTACGAACACGCATGACGTTACCATAACGTGCTTTGCGAATTGCAGTTCACTGAAGCGCATTAGCAACTGCACTCAAATAACAGCTTACTCTCCTTCAGAGTGTGGAAACTGTTTCTTCAGAGTGTGAGTGAAGCCTACTACTCTCTCCTTTTCAAGCAATTTCATTCCGTTTTGCAAAATTCGCACATTTATTTGCTAGGATTTTTTACATATTCTATTGCCCAAATGTGTTCCGAATTAAACCTAAATTGCCATTCATAATGCGTTTTGGATTGCATTGGATATTAACAGCTTACTCTCCTTCAGAGTGTGGAAACTGTTTCTTCAGAGTGTGAGTGAAGCCTACTACTCTCTCCTTTTCAAGCAATTTCATTCCGTTTTGCAAAATTCGCACATTTATTTGCTAGGATTTTTTACACATTCTATTGCCCAAATGTGTTCCGAATTAAACCTAATAAATGCGTTTTGGATTGCATTGGATATATAGCGTGCGAAAAATAAGTTTTGCGTAGCTTTCAGCTACAAAAGAGGACGACTGCGAACGAGCCATTATTTACGTCGTAAATATATCGGTGATTCAGGAAATAATACAACGAGAATGGCGTTACAATTGCAATCGTTGTAAACGATCATCTCATCATCATTCGTTCGGTTTAATGTCAACAAGTCTACAGCACCCTTTGAGCAATTTGTGAATCCCCATGATTTGTTCCATTCATTGTTCTCTTCATTTGTTTGGCCTCTGACCTTACTCGATTATCTGAAGCCTACTACTCTCTCCTTTTCAAGCAATTTCATTCCGTTTTGCAAAATTCGCACATTTATTTGCTAGGATTTTTTACATATTCTATTGCCCAAATGTGTTCCGAATTAAACCTAAATTGCCATTCATAATGCGTTTTGGATTGCATTGGATATATAGCGTGCGAAAAATAAGTTTTGCGTAGCTTTCAGCTACAAAAGAGGACGACTGCGAACGAGCCATTTTTATTTACGTAAATATATCGGTGATTCAGGAAATAATACAACGAGAATGGCGTTACAATTGCAATCGTTGTAAACGATCATCTCATCATCATTCGTTCGGTTTAATGTCAACAAGTCTACAGCACCCTTTGAGCAATTTGTGAATCCCCATGATTTGTTCCATTCATTGTTCTCTTCATTTGTTTGGCCTCTGACCTTACTCGATTATCGGTACTCTAAATGTTGATCATTCCTTCCTTTTCTGCATTTCACTGTCGTCCAGTTTCATCGTTTGTACATTTCAGTGTATATTCATAGATTCAAATGTCGCCTTGCCTTACATTTTGTTTCAAATATATTTTTCTAATGCATATGCTTCACTTTCATAGAGCAGTTTCCTTTTTTCCTTCACAGAAGATTGTACTACGCATACTACCTACTAATTAAACTCCTATTAACTCGCTTGACGGAGCCTTCTCACTGATCATGTACCAAATGTTGTCCACATTTTCGAAAAACACTGCTGATCCACGTATACTTATCACACGATTGTAGAAGTAGGCCACCAAGGAGGTGTATATGATGAGCGCTATCCAGTAGTGAGCTCGTTCGGTCATTTCGTTTTCGAACAATGCCTGACTCAGTAGCATTACGTTCGCACCACCTTAAGCATAGCTGGTTTCGAAACGGCTCTACTTCATACAACCAGTGCAATTAGCACATCCTCAATTTGGTGCACAAAGTTTCTTGCAAGTCGAAATCTTTAAGCCTGTATAGAGCATGCGTTATTTTGGTTTCCTCATTCGGAAAAACATGCGCAGTCGATTTATCGCCCAGCTTCCTTAAAGCATTACGTTCGGCCAGATCATTCATAAGCGAAAAATAGTGTTGAACCATTCGCTTGCTTTCTGAATCGCTACTCCGCAACGCTTTTGTTCGAACACCCATCATCGACGCAATACGGTCATAGGTCGGTGATGCATACGGTAATGCTGAAAAACAAGTAAAAATTCAATGTTTGCTAGTTGCGACACCTAGGACAAACGAACGGTGATAGGAGATCGCAGAGGATATGTTTAGAATGAAGTCCCTTGTTTTGAAAGAACACAGACCTCTCGTTGTTGCAGTGGCAGTAACGCAAAATGTATCTTTGAACTGAATTAATATATAAACAAAGAAATAAGAATAATGGTAATAATGATAATAATAAATTAGTTGGAGAATTTAGTGGTAGAAAGATGCATTATAAAATGTTTCGTTTGTTCTATGCGCTCTTCACCCTAAATGATCGGTGAGCATCAACACATGAGCACGGCCGTTATGGCAAACAGCATGATGACATCTAGATGACTAGCCATGCGATGCGGCCGCGTAAATAAATGCACATACACACGCGTTCTTTCTTTTGCAGATTCATCCATCTACACATTCCCCCGACATCCTGTGAAATACACTCGACCGATCGTTTCTGCCGGTGATGCTCAAAACTGATAGGAAAAGGTGCACATATTAACCATTCAGGTGAAACACACGGAGTCAACTAATGGATAAAATTGGACCGTTTCAGTTGCATTTCCTAACTGTTAACAGAAATGGATGTACGCGATATTTATAATAAACTGGATCCGTAAAGCTTTAAAAACAGTTACGTCCCCCCTCCCCCCCCCCACATTCACGTTCGCAAAGCAGTTCACCATCAAATTCAAAAAACGGCCGTTTGCATAGCATAATCCTTCTAACTCTAACGCTACTGCAATTACGATGATGTGTAAGCCGAAACAGTAGGCGTCGAAATGCAACTAATCGTTTTCACGGTATCCATACATCCTCTAGTCTTCTCTACCAGAACTGAAACGTTTTACACACCCATTCTGCTTCCCGCAAAATTTATTCACTCCATCTTTGATGTATTCAAACATTACAACTTGGTGATGGTTTCGGATTTTTTTGATATTTCATTTGGATCCTCACTGAAACTTGCTGACTGCAAGCCTTAAAAGTAGTGTGTGGGAAAGAACAACCAAATTACGGGAAAAGTAATGTGGGGAGGTCTAAGGTGAATTCGACTTGCATAGATGCATCGTTGTGCAAATAGCAGTAAGTTTTAAAGCAAAATCTGCACGCTTATCAATCGACTGCCTTTACAGTGTACTCCTATTATGTTGTCAATGGAATTAAACGAAACACTGATTGTCATCCCGATTATATGATGATTTGTAAAAATGTTAGCGCATACTAAAGTATGCCATAGCCATAGACTGCAAGCACTTTCTCGACAAACTCATATACTTCTGTTCAAAAATAAGGTTACAGAGATGTTCTTTAGTTTCCTTCCTCTCTCTTCGACGCATAGCTGAATAAATTGCTGAGATTGGCGACAAAACAATATGAAATAACAATAAAATTTAAAAACCTCCGAACAACCCCTCTCTGGTAAGTTTCAGATTGGACTCCTACAAAACCGAACTAACCTTCGTTTGCCACGGGTGCCACCAGATATGACAGGGAATCTATAATATGTATGCACACACACATGCACACGCATACGAACACAGGCACAAGCAAACGTACGCACAAGCACACGCGCACAAGCACACGCGTACAAGCAGACGCACGCGTACACACACACGCACAAGCACGCGGACACCCCCCTAGGCACACGCACGCATACACACACGCAGACACACGCACACACACGCGCACGCACACGTACACTCACACGCACACACACATACAGTGTATGCATGCATATTATAGATGTCCTGCCATAAGCTGCGAACTAAACGATAGGAAACGTTACCTTAATGGTCGAACGAATTGCAACTGAAACTTTCGGAAGAAATTTCCGAATTTCTAACCTTGCACACTGTGAGCGTAACTGAAATGCACAATGGCCGCAAGTAATGCAAAATCCAACAACGATTGCATTGCCGTTCGCATTGCGTTCTGTAAACACAGATTTCCTAAATGTAGATCGATTGTTTTCAGTGGGTACGTTCAGCTCACTTCATACATACAATGGTCGTTCGAATGAAAGACTAAATCTTAAGGTAGTTCTATTCCTATATATCGTTGAAAATGTACATACGGGCGGGTATATGCATTGAACGAATGGTAGGGGTGAAGGGTTGTCCAAAGTACGGATGGAAATCGTACAGGAGATGAGTTAAACTTAAAGTTCGAATGTGAACTGCCTACTAGCTTCCCCAACAAGCAAAATGGCACCGGAAACGCGCTTAGTACAACAACAAAAATCATGGAAAGAATATCTGACTGTGAGCTGGCCAATTCATGACTCCTTATTATACAGTTTATTTCTGAAACAATGGAGGCAACCATGCAAAAACAAAGTGACCCATCAGGCGTAGTTCAGAGGAAGTAGTTGTTTGATGCATTAGTCTGGTCCGTTCCACTTTAGCGCGTTCGATCTGTAATCTATTTTATGTAATTTTTTTTCCATATTCGATCAACAAGAAGTGTTCAGTGAGCAGAAAAATAACAGCAACACTGAAATGTCTACCTACTGTATTCAATGGATTATTGTTTAGAATGAATGGTAGGCTCACGCAATCATGCGTGTTATGAAAATCGAACACTTCTAATGCACTTTCTCGATACACAGTTGCATGAATACAAAGCAAAGAAGATGCAGGCGGCAAAACGTGGCTCTATCCACTGCGGCGGCAGCACTTTTACACTACAACGATTGTTCGACAACGGCTTATGCCTTAGGACATGCTTCGATTCGTAGATTAGAGAGGAACGAAGGTTTTGTTACTATAGTTTCAAATGCGGTGGTCACAGTTCGGGGGCACCTAAGGGACATATGACGGTAGTAAGCAAGCAGGCCATGAGCATGTCGATAAAAAGCAATGACTGGGGAACGAGAGAAGGATGCCTCGTTTCATTACTATAATTACTTTCTTTGGTCAACGGAACTTATTGTTCTCTTTAGTTATACTAAAAATTTTGGAGCTCATTCTGCTGTGAACGTGTCTCGTAAAGCAGTAAATCGTTTCTGGACTCTACTGTTGTCCAAAATACCTCTCAGTATTTGCTCCTACTAAAAAACACACAACGGTGATTGACAGGGGTGTGGAAGCAGCGAAGGAGGGAGGAGGCATGGAGGAAAGTACTCAAAATGAATAACTAGCGACAAAGTGAAATTTGAGTCCGTCACTACGACCCTGATTGGGGGGTCATCCGCAAATTCTAGGATTTTTGACAAACTAGGAGGAATTATGAACCTTAAGAAATGCCAAGGGAAAAATTGAACATTCCAAAAGTTCTTGAGGAATTTAGTACTTTCTTTCGGCGCCTTTGGCGCATTTAACACAATTGCCTATTTGCTGATCACTAAAAATTGTTCTTTACAATTCGTTTCCGTTACGTAACACTTCTGCAGCAGTGCCAAGTCGCACAGTTTGGTTCAAAGCCAAATGGACGGCGAATTTTGGTCTCCCCACAAAAATTGCGGAAATTTTGAACGATTAAGCAAGCACGTCTCATTTAAATGATTAGGCTCGAAAATGCGCGAATATTTGGCCACTAATGACGCAAAAAAGTGTATTTGCAGCAATGAAATGAGGCCCACAAACCATACGATAGCTAGCATGAAACGACGAAGCATTTAGCTATTGCAGTTACGTAGTCACAAATTTACACATTTGTACGCCCCAGTGAAGATGTGCAGCAGTGTCTTAATATTAGAACGACAAAAAGCCGAGTGCATCGCACTTGATCTCATTACTGATGTCACTCACGTATCACATCATTGTTTAGCTTCTTCATTCAAAGCTGTTCTCGATTTTGTGGCAAATTCGTCAAGTATGTTAATTCATTATCGTCGTAAACGCACAGTTCATGCTTCTCGATTCGGTTTAATTAAATATTCCATGCACAAAAAATGATCAATTTAAGCTGTTTACTCATTCTGAAAAGCTGAATAGAATATCCAATGAAATCAGCAAGATAATGAAGTGTCCTTTTTTTCTGGAGCGGGAAGAATGAGAGATATCTGTATTTAGCAAATTCCAGGGGCATTGTACTGCACTCGATTCAGTATTGCAGACCGGCAGTTGATGATGTTATGGCTAACGAAACTGATGAGCAAAATAGTCGGGGAGTAGTTTCACGCGTTCTGATTTCTCAAGCTTTCTTATGGAAACAGTTTTAGCCTGAGGTGAGTACTCGACCATGTACTGCTCGAGCTCTTTGACGGCCTCGAGACGCTGCTTAACCTCGTGAAGCACCGCCGAAAGGAAGCTGATCGCCGCTGATTCACTCGACTGTTGCTTCTCCTTTAGCATATCATTCGTCTCGAGGCGGCTTACCTGCACAACGAAACCTGAAATTTGTTTCAACGACAAGCCAGTAAGTGTCGTGAATATGTGCAAAGAATGGTCGGGATGTTTTGTGTTCTTCCCATTTCGCGGGAAGGCTCTCTTGAAGTGTTTCCTTTGAGCGCCGGTAGGCTCTTCTCTATATATAATAAGTGTGAGAAAGGATTTGCAAAGATAATGAAGGCCGTTGCAAGTGAGCGGAAAGGTGCCATCTTCCACTACATGGCGTACAGCGCTCTTGCGCAAAAAGCAAACGCTCCACCGCAGCGTTTCTGCGGCGTGAGGACAAAACAGGCGTTTAATGCGGTATTCATGGTCCCTAGAAGTGTCATTAACTTCTGTAAGTGAAGGAAATAAGACGACACTAAGTGAAATCGAAAAATATATTGTCATCTACACATCCTAGAGATTTTCTCCCCTCCCTTATGAAACTATACACAACTGAACGACCTAGCGTGAAAAGGCGGGAAACTACCATCCGCAATCGTTATAAGGAGTATCAAAAATTACGGACCATCTCACTGCAGTAGAACCTCTGGTCACGACTATAATTCGTTCCATAACTTTGGTCGCAACCCGATTTGGTCGTGACTCGAACCCAATTTCCCCACTGGATTGTATTCAAATACGACTAATCCGTTCCAGACCCCTAGGAACTGTTTACAAATACTTTTTTAAAGAATTTTAAGCATAAAAATAAACAATTATGCCATAGAATTCACAGTGTAATAACAAACTAAATGTAAGACCCTTAAATTACGCTGCGAAAACCTTGAACAACAGAGAAAAGTAACATTGCCGCATCAACGTTTAGAATCTTTCAACGAGATGATTGAAGCACTTCATTAACAAACTTTTTCAATAGAATGGCTAATATATCATTGTTTCGTTTGCTACATCAATCGGTCGATTCTGAGAGAAAGGGAGAATTCGTATGTTTCTGTAAGAAGTAAGTTAACAATAATAGCTTTATTTTTAGGATTTCCAAGCAAAAAAAATAGTTAATTATAACTTAGAATTTGGCGCTTGCAAATGCAATAATGGCGCGGACGGCGAAATCGATCGCGGCCTTGCTTGATCGCCACCCGAATATATGTTCGTGATCAGATTCAAAAACTCTGCGAATTTTTTGGTCGGAACCCGATTTGATGGTGGTCAGAAGCGTTCGTGACTAGAGGTTCTACTGTACACTCTAAGTTTTCACTAAGACTTGAGAAGTTCTTGAGTCGTTACCTTAATTTTAGATGGTGACCGGAGAATTTTGTGGATGAGGATAGAGCTTAATTTTTGGAGGTTCGAATTGAAGATTTTAATAAGTATTCGATCAGAGACTGAACTGATAGAAGTCAACATGAAATATAACTAAAAAAAACCTTCATTGTCTACGTGCCCTACAATTGTACGCCCAAATCCGTTAAGATACGCCTTTATCCACCATTCCACCAATAGAGGTGTTTCCAGTTCTGAGCCCAGCATGTTCGCCTTCAACTGTACGTATCTGCCATCTAAAAAAAATGAAACATTACAACTGAGAAATAAAAGACGTAAAGAAAACCTCTCATTAGCTTCGAAATCGTCATTTGATGATTGCTTGTTTATCACGCAGCATCAAGTGGATAAAAAATTTCATAACGTAATCAATTAATTTCATTTGCGAAAAGGAATAACAAAGAAATTCTTTAGCAGTTTTTTCCTTTGGATGCAGTTGTGCTTCGATTAGGCGAAATTTAGGATGAGACTCAAGCACACAGAAAAAGGCTGGCAAACTAAAATGCACTTTTGCATACGAACGCTTAATTCCGCTTTCCCACTTAACGAATGATGCAAGATCGCCTACTAAAAATCTTCAAAGCAACATCAAAACTAAAACCAACTGGAGGTAACGGACAGCGACTTCCATTTCTTTTAATATCTTCAGCGGGCAGAAGTAAAAAAAAAAATAAACTGATCAACCAATGATCGCCATGATTTCCTTTGCTTCTTTAAAATGATGGCGGCCTTAGAACGATGAAACTAAATACTTCCTTGAAAGAATGGATGTGAGCGTACGAGAGTGGAACTGCGAATCGCCGTATTCTGCTCGAAATGGCAAATAACAAAAATCAATTAAGCTTAAACAAAACAAACTTCATGCAAATCAGAACATATAATACTGATGCTGTCATTCAGTAAATTCGTAATAGGCAATGAGTATGCTGAATAAACGACCAGGAATATTTAATGGTTGGAGAAGTGCCAGAAGAATCGACCGAAAGATGGAGGTGGTAGCTGGCTCTTTGTAAGATTAGCCTCCCCCCCCCCCCCCCCCCCCCCCCCCCCCCCCCCCCCCCCCCC
>JPKZ01003266.1:148112-159638 GCA_000803305.1 Toxocara canis | reverse complement strand
CCCCCCCCCCCCCACCGGCAAGAAAATATGTCGTTTTCACGCTTTATGTTATTATATGCTAAGTGAAGAACCGATTGAGAAAAAGGAAAGATCTTTACCGCAAGTTCTCAAATACACAACAATACGGGCATTCAAGTAAAAATATGTTTGCGTCACGTACCTTCCCCAACGCAGTCAACATCACTGCCATAGAGAAGCCCCAGGCCGTCAATGTTCCGCTGTGTTACGACGCACTGTTCCACAAGATTTTTAGGCCGAGGAGGTTCTTCCTGCAGTCAGTATAAATCTCATATATTAAGCTCAAAAATACCATGCTCCAAAAATACCATACGATCATATACCATCATTTGTTAATGAATTTGTGTATGGCATACTCTGAAAATGAATTTTCGATTTGTGTTACGCAATACGAGGATTAATGTCCAAGACAATGTATATCATGGCCCACAGTAAGCTAGCAAGCAAATGCACCAGTGCATAGCGAACGAGATAACGCATAGAAGAATAGAAGGGAGACTGTTTATGCAAATTAGCAGTTCTATTTCTTTCGATAAAATATGCGAAATTCACCATTTATATAAAATTCCGACGACAGCCCCTCGATATGCCTTTTTTGAAATGATGGTCACAACAAATTAGAAATTGTTTATTTACCATAATAAAGCCGACCGTTGCACAAATAATACATTTCTTTGTTAAGATTTAGATGTGTATAGCCACAAAAGTTTTTATTTTAACCGACAATAAATTCATAAAACTTTCCAGTGTTGAACAAAAGTATCAGGGATTAAAAAGGCTAAACAGGAATGATGAAAGAAGCGTTTCCAATTTTTCGAAAGTTGAAAAAACTAATCGATGCTTGGAGATCGATTTATAACGTGAATGGGAGATTTTAGATGACTAATTTTATTTTTTCTTGGTTTTCCATATTTCCAATTTTTTATGAAACTATATAACGGTCCAAACTATTTGCACAATTCATCCGAAAGAATCCTCTAATTCCAAGGTATCCACTTCTGAATCGTGCTTAATAACAACTTACCTTCGTGCAGCCACCATGTACAACATAATTGTAGACGAATAGAGTGAGAAGAAAATTTTATTTGCTGATCAGATTTTTTTAAAAAAAAAAGGAGAAAAGAGGATTTTTTTGGGGAAGAAAAGGACTTAAAAAGATGAGAGAAAAAGGGAGAAAAATTGGTAAGAAAAAAAGAAAGAGAAAAATTCTTTTGATGCGCAACACAGATATATATCATTTTCTCAACCGTGCTGCTTTACTTTTCCACAGACGTTCTTCATTTACGCATTAAACAGGCGCGATTTCGCTCTTATTTATTAAATGATCAATGGATTAGTTAATACGAATGTCCTCCAGCTGTTTGAAGGTATTAACGGCATTATGAGGTATCAAAAAAAGTTGTTTTGTACACGAAATTTCTCCCGTAACCCGAAAACTGGATGAGTTTTCTTTATCGACAAGTATAATTTGGAACAGTTTGCTTTATCGATAAGTACAGTTTGCAGCAGCCTTCCTTGTCGATGAGTATAGTTTGGAACAGTTTTCTCGATCGATGAGTATAGTTTGCAACAGTTTTCTTTATCCATAAGCACAGTTTGGAACAGTTTTCTTTATCGATAAGTACAGTTTGCAACAGTTTAGCTTATCGACGAGTACTGTCTGGAACAGTTTTCTTTATCGATAACTATAGTTTGGAACAGTTTTTTCGATTGATATGTATAGCGTGGAACAGTTTTCTTGAACGATAAGTATAGTTTGCAACAGTTTTCTTTATCGATAAGTACAGTTTGGAACAGTTTTCTTTACCGATAAGTATAGTTCGGAACAGTTTTCTTGATTTACGACGAACAAACGATGGACAGAAAGATGAATAAATAAATATGCTACCTTCCGCTACTGCAACTGCGGAAGCAAGCAAAAAGGACACCTGGTTGATCTCTTTTCGAGGCCTTTCTCGTAGAGGTGCATCGCTGGTTATGTACTGCTTAAACTTGGCCGTTAACCTCTTCATTAACGGACTTTCGCCGTCAGCGTCCTTGGCAACATTTGTGTCGTCAAAGAAATGAACGTTTCGCAATTTCACAACCGGGAAACTCCATCCGACATTTTCGAAAAATGGAGTTGCTGCGATACGCCTTAACACGCTCTCCCAACAAACAAAATCCACTCCTTGTGCGGCCTGAATAACGACTCCGTGATTCGACAACGGAGAAGGAGAAACATGAAAATGCCCACTCAAAGGTTTCCACCACCGAAACATTCACTACCTCCACTTTATCTTCCT
The DNA here is from genome assembly GCA_000803305.1 of Toxocara canis. NCBI lineage: Eukaryota > Metazoa > Nematoda > Chromadorea > Rhabditida > Toxocaridae > Toxocara > Toxocara canis. Next base: position 157,335 of record JPKZ01003266.1, on the reverse strand, counting down.
AACACAAGGTGTTGACAACAGGAACTGCTTAAAACTCACAAGTATTTACTAGCTGTTGTTTTACTTCGTATGACAATATTTGCGACATTCTCTTCCCACGTTCTACGACTGCAAAAACACACGCCCTGGCCTCATCATTCCGTAACCTGAGAACGCTACGAAATGAAACCGGGTCGATTTTGCTAAATATTTCGAATAACTCGACTACTGTCATATTGATGACCGCGGCTGAAAATCACTCATCGAATGGACATCAGTGGTTATATAAAAGAATTGTTTTGCCCATCATTTATGACAAAGAATAACTCATTAATGAGCTTGGCTGTCGTCATTTCAACCGAAAACCCGCTTCTAAGATCGTAAATGAATTGTAGATTGCAGCTAATGAGTGACTGAAAAAATTCCAGTAGACCAGTGCGCCTCCTCCAAATTCTTAATTCCTCTTCACTGCCCCTCTACGACAGCCATATCACCATCGCTATCTCATTAGTCTCTTCCTTTCCACTTTGCCGAACACTTTCAAACGGCTCCGAGCAGAACAGAATCACTGAAGAAGGGTGGATGATCGTAAGTTACTTACCAGTGTACTTCTAGATGCACTCGTATAGTGTATCCATTGCAAAATAAAATCCAAATTCCTAGTAATGGTGGGACTGCGATGTGAGCCCTCGCTTGCCTGATTCGTGTCATAGCTATGACTTGATGCACCAGCGATCCATTCGTCCAGATGCCTAAGCAGAAATAAAATGAAATTCTCCAATACTCTGAACCATGCCAATTTCCACAAATGCTCCACAAGCTCTAGGTTAGCTACACATCTAGTCCGCTAAGACTATGAAAATGGCATTACAAAACCAAACTACCAGCTAATGCTTCCTTCACCAGCGACCTTCAGTGAGGTGTCTCAGAAATCCGACTGCCTTAACATTAGAAAATTTGCAAAGCAGTGCTCGCCAGCTAAAAAAAACGCAATTGGATCCAACGGTACTAGTCAAGAACGAACTCCTCAGCCAAATCAGAGTACATCAGATAACCTCAAATACGGCTCCCTCCTTTCCTGCACCCCCTTTCCCCCTCCCCCCCTAGTGAGATCCCCATCTTCATTTCAAGAATTATGAATGATAAGTCAATGCCCTTCGCCGACTTAGATACTTCGTCGAAAGGAATCGTATGCAGCTCGCTGAGTCGAAAGTCCGCTGGTAATTCATTAACCTGAGAACTCAGTTGAGAACTTACTGTGCGCCTAAGGGCCCCTAATAAAGGCTACAATGTAGATTGAAAAGTTCCGCTCAACCCAGCTTCCTATCCTATAGTGGCGTACTAGCATAAAAAATCTCCAGACATTTTACGAACGTGACTTCCACCACCGAACGCGACAGAATGGTTTCACAAGCGCGTAATAGTAATTTGCTATTATCTGATGCTACCCATTTAACTGCTGTATTGCCTCACTTTCGCCAATTTCAGGTACTTGCTGTTGCTCTAAAGTTTTTTTTTAAGAAAACCAAAAATGTTGGCGGCAATACTGTCCTAGTCTGCCGCCAGCTAAGCGGATATGAGAGCGCATCTGCACAACACGCCGCTATTACAAACAGGCTACACTTGAATATCGCACAAAACGGCAAAGTACATCTGAGAGTGCAATCGATTCTGATTGGTTGTTCTCGGACTCCATCATCTGAGGTCCACCTTCCTCACATTTTTTCGAAACATTAGCATAAGCCTTTCCTTTAATATTCTCATCCAGTTTCTCATCCAGTAGTACACCATGTGAATACAAAATATTATAACATGCAGCCAAAGCAGTAACATGCAGTCAAAGCAGTTGAGTTGGCAACATATTAGGGTTTTACCTAAGGGCATTTAAGCCGAGGTCGATGGTCGCCCGATTGGTTTGCGCGAACTGGCCGATGGTGATCGGATCGGACACTTCCATAGCGTTCGCGTCCTCGGCGGGCTGTTCGAAGGGAAGCAACGACTGAATCACCTCCATCCCTCTCCGATCTCTCTCTCACCTCCTCACCTAACCACAGTTGTACACTATTTTGTACACTTTGGTGCACTCTCACACAGTTCGTCGTGCTCTCTCTTCATGCAAAAAAATCCAATAAAGTTTGCATCCACGTTTGAAGTGCACGTGCGGTGTAGTTGGCACCGAAAAGAAAAACAATCCGAGTAGGGCAACCTGTAGACATTACGCTAGCAGTTTCGATTTGCTCCACACACAATGTCATATACGCGTCAATATATGGTTCACTTTTCAACCCTCCTTTGGAAAACGTCCGTTTCTTTCACCGTGTACAGTAGGATGCAGTGAGAACCCCAAAATTGGACCGAATGCCGGATTAGAGAAACCTTGGCTCCCAACTGCCCCTCTATCTCGTGACAACAACTAAATTTACGAGATTCATAATCTTATAATGCCAAATGCCTACCAGACTCTGGTGGTAAGGTTAGCAATGAATGTGCTGCTAAAGTTAGCAATGAATCCTAACAATGAAATGTACATGTGCGCTTAACGAATGAAGTTCCTCTCGAAAATAAAGGAATGTAGACTGCAAGGACTCGAAAAACAGGTCGAGGATTTTCGTCTGGAATTTTATCGATGGAAACTTGGAATCTGACATACTTTATCACAAAAAACAGTTTAAAATTCAGGCGGTTAAGAGGTTCGGACGTCACAGCTGGGCTCAGGAGGCGAAGAAGGCAGCAAACGTCGATATTAAATCTTTTATGTAAATTACAATAAGTTGCAGAGTAAAAACAGTGTCACGTGAACTTCCCAACTGTCTGAATTTTACACAATTTTACACAACAAGAACTAGCTGATATGTTCCCATCGTATGCAAAGCTTGCTGAATGTCATTGGCATAGTTGAGGCGAACATCACTCTCGGCTAACGAAAACCATTGCATTGAAGCTTCCAATTATCCCCATAAATGATCATGCAACATTTCCAGCTGCATAGAAGTAATTAAGTAATTTTACCATGAATCTTCCCCCAACTCTTTTCCTTCCCTCTAATCCGTATGACTTGAAGAACTTAGGTACTGTTAAATCTCATGTGTTTTTAAGCGGTGTGATATTATCACCTTTAGAGCATATGTGAAAATCTCCCTGCCGACAAACGTAATTGCTTTTCGTCAAAATTATATCAGTGCAATAAATATTCGACTGTTCCTCCAACTAATTCACATATTTAATATAAGGTATTGTCGAGCTGATCATATGAAAGCTGCCTCAGGCAGTTTGGGTTTTTTTTTGGCCTAAAAGCAGGAGCGAAGCAATTCACATACAGCCGATAGTGTTGTGTCCCTATAAAAATGTTTCGCAGCGTCGCCGTCGAAAACGCCAGCTGGCGATTTTGTCTTAACAATACGCCAGTTGTATTCAAGCGGGAAAAATATTGCTCAAAACGCATTCATATTTCAAAATATCACAAAATTAAATTGCGATCATCATAAGCCATATCAAATCGATAGTTCAACGCATGAATTATGCCCACTGAATTCCTCTATGGTTAACTCTTCTTCGTGTCTCATACACGTCATAAACGCGTAATCTTTCTGATTTGTTATGGCTCTCTTTTTGAGTTTATTTGGCTGCAGAAAGTATTGTTTTCTATTTCAATCTTTTTGATCATTAGTTCACTTGTTATGATTGCCAGCATCTAATGGCTATTTGGTGAAAAATCTCGCTAGGGCGAAAAATTTTTTTAATGACTTCTAAATGTAGATAGAAACTTTGAAGACGAAACGAGCAAATTTCAAATTAGACACGATGAGGAGAGAACGTGCCACAAATTTAACTGATCTCAAGGCCGTTCGATTACAAAAAAGGTGAATGACAAAAATTCGTCGAATTGTTTCAAATTCGATCGTTTGGCATGTTAGAGAATGACATGGCATAAACGCCTATCTGCCAGTGTTTCGACTCACTTAGTCATAATCATAGCAAACAGCCATAAGGCCAATAGGAAAAGATACGAGTTAACAAAAATGGGTTTTGCCTAAGGAACGTATAAAGAGAACACAGTGGAAGCTCGCAGATGAACGACCTGATGATAATGTAGAGAACGGAACTAAATGTGAACAAGAATAAGAGAATATATGTTAAAAAATATATTTGTTGAGCCTTATCCATACTTATTTAGTGCGTTATTGCATACTTTTTTTATAAATTTTGTTTCATTTTCGTAATTTTCATGTTGCCCTCCTTGCACTTTATTGAGTTGCCCGCTTAATGCCTAAACACATGACTTCCTGCCATAATTCAGTGCTCTTTATTGTGATTATCGTTTAACGAACGCATACATAAGCAAATAAACGTTTGCCTCAACTAATTTTATGAAGCATCGTTCCATTCTGAACTCAGATCGTTCCGAGCGCGATCATATTTAAAAACAAATTCAGTCACAAATTTTTAATTGCGAAATGTTATAAATTCGAGCTGATTTTCCAGTTACAGAGGCCATAGTTTTGATTTTCCATTTCTTGTGTTTTGCAAATTTCCATATTCATAGGAGATAAAGTTATATTTTTCTGCCACTCTCCGAACTCGAAAATCGTTTGCAAGTTTTTCGAAGGACGAAGGGAAAATTATGTGATCGAATTATGAAAATAAAGCCGAACAAAAAAGAAAGAATAGAATAGCTGCAGACAGCCTCAACGTTGTATACAGTCGACGAACGTTGTTGAACTAGGTTGAGGTTAGCACTTAACACACAGCTGCAATGACTGAAATCAGTGCAGACAAACCACGCTGTGTGAGGTTCGATAAAGTGCATACTACATAAAACGAGTCGATTCGCTTTGAACACAGCCCGAGTTGACGGTACGCAAACATCCCAAACGCACAATGAGTTTCCGACAATCACTGCACTTTTTTTGCACGCATTAGGTAAATTGTGCCTTTAAAAAGATAAGAAAAACATCAAGAACAAAGAGTAACGAAAAGAAGAGCTGTTATGTAGCACTCGGTTGTAACCATCCCAGTGCGGTCATTCACGTAGGCGAAGTTGTGCATTCAAAATAACAATGAGAGATTTTGCGCTAACTTAGCTTGTCGCAGGTTCATAAATACAGTCAAGCGAAAAGAGGTATACTCAGGTATGCTAAATACAAAACCTTGTAAAGTGCTGTAATGTGGAATTGCTACTGCATAGAGTAGGGGAGAGAGAGACAGAGAGAGAGAGTCAGTCTCGAGGAACTTCATAAAGAAATAATGGAAGCATTTCAAGCTGCACTCTGCACATGTAAACCAGAGAATGCGGCTTACTCATCTCATTCTTTGCACCCAAGCAAAAAAAGGCCACACGTGCATTTAGAAATGACATATGGTGATTTATAGATGTATTGCGAAAAACCTGAAATAAGGTCGTGTCGAAAAACACCTGACAATTTGTCGCTTTAAAAACATGTAAGTGGACGTCAACCATTTATTAAAAACGGACGTTCATTTTGAAATTATGAAATTATTAGGCATAAAGCATGAATAGGGACCAACTGCATCCTACAGTCGTTTAGAGAAACTGGTGCTATTTTGCCGACGATTGTTTACGGGATATCCGGAATTCTATTACATACTCTTTCAATCCCATACCCATCGAATCCATGGGCGCGACACTCGTGACAAATATAGCCATGCGAAATGTTAGACGACAGTCCGCACAAAAGCTGGCCTTCATCCCTCCGCTTTCTTTTTAATGGAGTAGGTGCGTTTACCGATCCTCGTCTCCCCCCAAACCCCCATTCCCCCTCCCGCTTCTAAGAATCTTCCCTTCCCTTCCCCTTCATCGGCTTACAATAGAATTAGGGCGAGGGTACACGTGTTTGATGGTTTACTTTTGTTATGTTGTAAGAACACCTACGCGACTCATAAATAGGCTCGCTCCTTCCCCACCCCTCCCCCAGCCCCAACCATTAGGGGAGGGCGGAAGAGGTTACCTTCGTAGCTCAAATGTCAGCATTTTTGAGAGGAGGCTCACAATCAGTGGCCTGCAGCTTGATAATCGCTAGAGAATCGAAACTGCAGGCAAACTCCGCAAAAAATAGCAAAAGTGCGTTGGGGAGTGGAGGGGCAGGGCAGGCGGAGCAATACGAAGCAGAAAACATTTCTACTCACAGCCTCATCACTTTGAAAAATTAATATTGGCTTCGCGTTCCTGAAGGTCGTCTGATGCTGCAACCATGGTTCTTTCTCCAGTTGGAGTGACTCCATAGCCGGGCCGAACCCGCACTGAAATCCGAAGTTGGTGTCAGGTGTCATAGGAGGTCAAAGACAGGGGAACGGGCTCCTGGAGATTGCAGCTGAAATTGCAGTCGAAGCAAGCTGGAGCCAGGCTCTCCAGTAGGCGGAGGTGGGACCGGAACGAGGTAGCCGTGGAGGCTCAGGCGTGGGTTGAAACCGCAACCACCTACCTCGCTCCACAGGCCGTATCCTGAGTCCACTTTTCCCACACCTGGAGACGAAAGTTGAGCTGAGACGAGTTTGTTCTGTAAGCTGAAGTCGGGGACGGGACACAGTGGCGATACGCATCATGTCTGAAGTTTTGAGTGAAGCTGAGCTACTTTTACGGAGCCTTGCGTCAAGGTATTGAACAGCAGGAAAGGTGAGTTTGCACATAAGATTAAAAACGTGAGCCATTAAAGAAGTGAAACCCATTCACATAACGCAATACACCTTGCTCAGCGCCACTGGATGAATCACGAACGTTGTCTTCAAATGCTTGCAAATACTTAACAACACATAAATTGAAAGTTATATTTGTGCAAAAAAAAGGACCCTGTAACATGCACGACATAGACACATCCAGGTACCCCTACTTCTCTCCTCTCTCCGTGAAAAATGGAAACGTTTTGCAAATTTGGACGAACCGTCGTGTAAAGATTATAACAGTGGTGTGTGGATGTTATTGCAAACGCTCAAAAAACGACCGTTCGCTCAAATGTTGATTTATGGTGACGAGAAACAATTCTGTTTATTACGTAGCGTTTTACGAAAAATTGCGAGCATATTGCAAAGTTACAATCGACCATTTCATCTCATTTCAAAATTTTTACTTCAGAAGTGCTCATGTTTGACTTGCATAGCGAAAATATCGAAATTTTGCTCGAAACTTGCAGAAGGCTCTAAAGAAACGCCATTGCATGAGTCAGAAAGAATGTTTGATTTTTATAGATCCACAGTGTTAGCAAACATCCATAACTCATATTGCCATAAAAGGGTATTGCTAACATTGGTGAAGCAATTGCTGCTTTTTTAATTGAGCTGTTGAAAAAAAAAACTTTTCTATAATTGAGGCATTTCGTAATGCTGACATTTTTCTAATGTGACGTTGTCAGTAAGAAAGCAAAATACAACAACCCAACAATATTTATGGCTATACTGTGAATATCACAAAAATTTACCTTTCACATTAAATTGCTTTTAGTGAATTTCTCCTGCAAATATATGAAGTGATTACTTCCTTTGAAGCATGATCCCATTCAGCTCTGCATATATGAATATTATCGAAACGTATCGAATAATCTTGAATGAAAGCAGCATTAACATCGAAACAGGAAACACACATTGTTAACCGTTGTAGAACAGAAATAGCTGACGAACCAATCGAGTCTCATAAGACGCAAGACCATGACGTGACATATCTACGTTAGAAAGACCCTAGTATGGGCAGTCCGATTTATATATGGCACTCAACTACGGTGATGTGCTGCATTCGGATGTCTGTCCGCCTGTGCATGTTTTCGCATCCGTCTGCTCAATGATTCCAATATACGAACAAGAAAGAATATCGTGGTCGAAAGTAGCGGCATAATCCGATTCTGCATTAATCGAACAAACGCTCAACGCGATTTATGAATTTTTCGACGACCAATGGTCCTTTCAAAAAATATGGTTAATTCGGCGATGAAGCGTTACAACGATGAAGAGTCAGCGATCAGAGAGTTACAACGATATTCAAATTATTCGATTCCCTGAACCTCAGTTTTAACTCACATGGTTTGGGAGTGTAACGTAACTTTGGGATAATGTGCGATAAAACTGAGAGCTACTCTGATCGTTTGAACGCAACGTTGGACCTTCACATCATGGAACAGCTGTTTGCTTGCCGCTTGGGCAGAATTTTTGAGCATAATTAGGCGTTCTGGCATCGATTTTTGAGCATTTGTAAAACTAGTAAAACAGCCTCTGCGAAGATTGCGAAAAGTCGTGCCAGTCTACCGGCATACCCACAAATATGTTCGTTCTCGAGTAACCGCATCAGAATACCCGCCACATGGGGACTAAAAATAAGATTGCGGTCAGACTACAAAGAAGCCTGTATTCACCAGTCGAGATCTATCGGATACTGCCCTGTAAGGCAAGCCATGCAATGTCCAATTTCCGAGTTCGGTTGACGCTTGATCCCGGAAACAACGGCACGCTGCAGTCCTTCAATACTCAAATAACGCACGGAATCGGCTCCGAACTCTTCACTGATCTCGTCCACTGATCGATTGGCGGCAATCAATTCCTTAGTCGAAGGGATATTTATGCCCATAAAGCAGGGATATTTGACCGGTGGAGAAGCGATCCGAAGGTGTACCTGGTAAGAAAATTTTTTCTTTGTTGTTTGAACCGATATTTCTCTACGATACGCACATTCATCACTGCTTCTATCAACAATAAAATTAGCAATATTTGTGGACGCAAACAAGTAAATGTTTGCGTTTTATTCACAGACGAGTTTATCATGTGAATATCTCGATTTGCCTTGCACAGAATGCACTAAACATGATTTTGAGACTTTTTGCAATGCCAAAATTATAAAAAGTTTTCTCAGACGTATCGACTTTCAAGAATTTTTTTAAATCTGTAAAACGCAGCAAAGCTTGTGCAATCATCAAATATAAGACAATGGCAGCGAAAAAAAAATCGCAAGGTCAGTTGTGTAGCCGTCATGTAGAAGAGTGATTGAAGAATGGCCAACGTTGCATCATCAAGGCAATCACTTTGATTTCGAATGTCCTTCAATAGTATGAAACCACACCTGATACGTCGATGCCACAAAAAGCATAATAGAAGACATGTTTTCAGCTGTGCACTTCTTGCTCGTTTTTCTACTGTTTGCCTTAGGCTCAAGTTTTTAGGTGGGAAGATTACAAAAATAAAACATGTTATATTTATTTCTGCAACATCAAAGACCATAATCAATTGTGCGGAAGAGGATGGCGGGGAC
>JPKZ01003266.1:119232-135597 GCA_000803305.1 Toxocara canis | reverse complement strand
GGGGAAAGGGAGAGAGAATGAAACAACTTCGAAAAGCTAGATTCGAATCCGCGACCTTCCACTTCCTCGACAGATGCCCTACTTTTGAGTCGGACATGAGTACGACTTCACGACAAAACACCCTAAATTCCGAACGACACTACTTTGAAGGTTAGGTACTGAAGTGGAATAAGCGTCGGACAATAAACGTATTCATATTTAGCCCGACCAGAGCACCCATACAGATCGTTTTGTAAAAACTGGCTTTTCTATGACCTGAACGGTGTATTGACTGTACGAGATTAACTTAAAACGAATGGGCAGAGTCTGTGAAGTAAGGTATGCGTATCTCGCCACGTGAAGGATGGCAAGGATGTTTGGCCGATGAGCGCCACACATAATAAAGCAGCCAAATAACCAAAGGGGGCGTAAGATGCGTCTCGCCAGTCGAAAAACAAAGCGCTTTTTTGGCGCTTCTAAATTCTGTAAAAAAAAACGCTGGAACAATTTAAAAATAAGTATTTGAACTACTTACCAGAGAACAACCAAAGTTCACATGTCTAGTGTCAGCGGTTTTGGACTTGGAAACATGCACTGATTCAAGCTGACCATAATGGGTTGTGCATGAGCACGTTTGCCATAGTACGTAATAACAAGTTTCCTGTGAGCTCTTTTAGGTGAACTCATTTGAAAGTTTCGTAGGATGATGTATATGCACCTCTTTAGCACCATGTTCCTTCAGTAGGCGTACAATGATGCCCATTGTATTGCCTCTGACAATCGAATCGTCGATTAGCACGATTCGTTTGCCAGTCACGTTCCGAGTTATAACACCGAATTTTTTCGCCACCGATTTCTTTCGCAACTCGGTATTCGGTTGAATAAACGATCTACCAACATAGCTGTTGCGATGCAAAACCTGCTCGTATCTTATGCCGCTCTGCAATGGTCTCGCACATATTTTTTGCAATCACTGATGTCACTTATGCTAAAACATCTGTGCCTTACTGTATTGTACTGTTCTGTACTGCGCCAGGATGTAGAGTGGTGTTTGTAACAAAATGAAAATCGTAAGTACAGACTGCGCAGTATATGCTCAGATCCCAGTTACAATTTGAAAGTCAAGATCCTGTATCCTTTTCTGCTTTCCAAATTTCAGGTTGTCAGATGCTGTTTCCTGAGGCCATAACCAGTCGAAAACATAGGACGTGTTGCATGCCAAACACATGAAGTGCGTCCTAACTTTTCCGCTTGATATGGCCGTTGCGTTCGACACAGTTACTTTAGAGAAGTTATAATGTTGCAGACAGCGAACAACTATCAGTTCTTTTTTATTTCTCATATTTCAGGAATTTTCTCATAAGCAGTTGTGCAGCTATTACTATTACTGATGGCGTGACGAGAATAGCTTATAAGAAAGGGGTGGACTTTAAGCAATTAAGCAAGTATGGGGTAACCGAAAAGTGATGCTGAAAAAAAAACGCTTAAAATATTCGAACAAATTTCATAGTTCTGTTCTTGAAGCGATGTGAACAACGTTCGTATGATAAAGTGGTATTTCTTTTTTCACGCTCATACAGAAGTCACCACCTGTATAGGGCAACCATTAAGTGTAAGCACAAGCGCACATTTCCCTGCGATTTGTTAAACGCATTTCGAAACTTTATTGACATTCTGCTCGGCACAGAAAATGCCATTTCACAAACTTGACGCTGAGCTTCTTTCCCGCAATGCTCACAGAGAGATCAGCGCTCCATTAATATCGATTTACATTTGCACTATTTGTATGTGATCGTTCTGTACGGATCCCGGGACGACAAAAAAAAAAGAGCAACGTTCTAGTACACTATCGAGAAAGACTCGCTCACATAATTCATTTTATTTATGAACTGCACACTACTATGCGAATATTGAACTTCGAGGACTGGCTAAGGATCGGTATAAAAATACGAGTCTCGCATGACTACATACCTTCTCAGCGAATCCAATGCTTGCGGCAGTGGCTGAATCAGGAACGGTGCTTACAATATCAGCGTCGATGCTTGACTCTTCAGCTAGAATCCTTCCGCAGTCCTCCCTAACCGACTGAACTTGTTGACCTGAAATACTCAGCGAAACAGCAAAGTCAGGAAAGAGTTTTTGTTAACCATGATACTTTTCACTGCATCGACTAATCTGCAATTTTTTAAAATCATGAAAAAATTCCATGAAATGTATTCGAATTATGAATCACTTCAGTAACACTTTAAAGAATTCATAAGCGTTCGGCTCGACTGTATAGGTTGAAATCAGAAACGATCAAACACCTCAAATATTTGACTGCATTGCATGGATCCCAGCATTTTCTGGAAGTCAGCGTCATTTCAGTAGACTTCTGCATTACAAACGTACGTCTTCTCTGCTAAACATAGCACGTAGGACTAATAAAAAGTAGACTACTGAATTCACTCAGCAACGGATCTGCGTTTCAATGCAACGCATTTTATACTCGTTGTGAGACCATATGCTACGGTTCCAACATGTGTTTCCTTCGTTTAGTCGATTTTTTCGAAAAGATGAAATTTGACCGAAGGAATGTTGCTTCTTTTGTTTGCAAACTTCTTTTCGACTATCACCAAAAAACAGTAGTGGGTATGCATTTAAATGAAAGCAGTTATGAAAACTATAGAGACAAATTCTTTGAGACCAAACGATTTCGTCATCTTACCTTCTAAGAATGAATCACATCGCGCGAAATAGATATACTCGAAAATACAAAACGATGGCACAGCCGGCTTCATCTGCAGGTTAAAAAAAAAAGCACATTTAAGCAATAACTTTAAGACAGCTTCCCGACGAATATTTGCTGTGGGAAACAGAAATTCGATTACATTCAAAAGCACATTCATCATGCTCGCCAATTAAACCTCTGAAAAAGAGTAACAATCATCGAAACATTCCTACAAATAAGTAAGCAAAAAATAGTTGAATTATGTGTTCTGTTCAAATCAGTGTTATTCAAGAAATCGAAGTCGACAGTGAATTCAATCGAAAAAAATTGTGAAACTTTACGGTGCATAACGATTAGGTTAAAGGAAGCTATAAAGCATAACTTGCCTGACACATGGAACGTATACCACTTCGAGTGATCTCGATTATTTCACCTGCTTTAACTTCACACTTCAACAATGCTGTTGACGGCAGAGCACATGACTCTGACACAGCCATATATGCGTATGGTTGTTTAGGTGCTTCTAAATTTCATATAAGGGGTGAACACCTCTTTGAATTTAAAAAGTAGCATTTACATTTGACTTGGGAAATGTCTACGAAGGCCCGTTTTAAAGTCATTTCAATATCTTTGGCATTTGTTTACTTCATTAGTTGAAGTAACTGGATTGAACGATATTGTGGGACTCAATTTCTCAATAGGCGTAATGACCCCCGTGAAAGGAAAAGCACAAATATAAGTGAACTGGTAAGAGTTTAAAAAAGCAGTATTTGAAAAGTGGTACTTCTTAGGAAATGGAAGACACCGATAAACAAAAAAAAGGGATAACATCCACAGCAGATGAGCAAAAAGCTCTAAGTGAAACAAATACTGCACATTCCTAAACTGCCTGCAGGGAGGAAGGGTGAGTGGGTTGATGAAAAGAAATGTGCGCACTGGCGTCGTGTTCAGTTGAACAGTACAGAGTGCCGACACAGAGGGGTCGATTGCCATATGGATCTCGAAGCGCATATATGCGATCATAAGTCATAACAAGTAGTGAATAGGACAGCCTCAACGATGACATCGTGATCGCCAATTCCTGCAGGAAAACAGCTTAAAAACTAGTCCCATTTGACCAGTTCGAGAAAGAGACACCGTTTAACGCAAACCCAAATTTGAACGTTTGTCGACTGCGTTTTTTTGGTCTTAAGGAGCTTTTATACGATAGAATATATGTAGTTCGTTGAGATACTGAGTGACTTAGTTCATGTCTTTAACACGTGTCCTCCCCTGGGATATATGCCCTCACCATAAATTTGGGAAAATGGGAAAACCGGAGGAAATGAAGGAACGAAAAATCAGATAGGCAGTTTAGAGGGAGTTTATGCATATCGCCATTAGCGAACACTTTTTTGTCCATAAATTAATTGCGTCAGGAACAGTGCGGGATGCATACACTATTGCAAACAATAAAAGGTGAATTCAGTATTTTCAACCTTGCAGATATCACCGAAGCACGATCCGTCTGTACGACATTTTAGGTTATTGGCAACTGACTTCGATATAATCTGTGCAATCAACTCACTGTCCGTATCCGTCGACAGTCCCACACCTGCGTTCAAAATCTGTAATGACGTTTCGATAGGCAACCTTTTCAGAAAATACCCACTAATCATGATTGTTTTTGCCCTCATTAACCCCACATCCACGTCTCACCCATGCATATCTCTCCCTCCCGCTTTGGCTGTATGCATGTACCTTATGCGAAATAGGAAAAAATATGCGGATTGTGCTCAAAAGTGTCTTTAGGGAGGCAGGTACCCCGCATCTCTCCCCGCTCCTCCATTCTTCCTCGGAGTGGTAGGAAGAAGGTGATCCGGAGATTTCAACAGAGCTGTGTTCGCGTGAAGAAGTGAAACGAGGCGAACACTGAAAACGGATTTCAGCAAATTATTTACCAAAGCTTATGGAAACGCACACACTTCCTCTCCTTGACTTAACGACGAGTGAAAGACACAAACGAAATTTTTCTAATAAGATGGAAAGTTCCCATGATGTGCCACAAACGTGAAGCAACCCAGTTACAAATATGGGAATAAATTACAAGGTGGTGGTCGATTCTCTTTTTACACTATTATCTCTCGTTGAGATTTTCCATCACTCAAACTGTTGAATTAAACCGCAAACAGAATATCATTAGTGTGAAACAAGCGAAAAAGCGAAAAAAAAAATGCTGACATCAATGCGGACTCGAACCCTCAACTTTACCCAGTTGAGGTGAAGGCTCTCATCTATTGCCCTACAGTGCAGTGCTCCGGCCGTCACCCGTTAATTCTAGTAGATTAGTGATTTTCTTTCTATTATTTGACGTCTTCCTCGTGTATAACTTCTCGTCCATCTATCTCACCGACTATAGACGACTATTCAAGAAGGTAAGGGATGAGCAATGAAGAGAAATGAACCTCCTTCCTCTTCTGTTTCGCATCAACTAGCTCTCCGTTGTGTGCGATTGCGACCAGACCAGTGGTGGTATGTACAACAAAAGGTTGTATGCAGTTGATCGCGCCCTTCATGCCAGCCGTTGAATAGCGATTGTGGCCAACTAAGGCTACCGATTCTGCATTTAATTTCATTATAATTCAACTCATACTTTTAAAAGAGTGTTCATCGAGCGGCCGATTACATAGACGCCCTGGATCATAACGCAGCAATATTCGATTTCACACCACCATCAGCAACTAATAACTCGGAACATGCATCAGGAGGTTGGCAGGTGCTCCGCTTTGGTGAGTCGTCCATCAAATCAACCGATTCCACAAAATGCTCGCAAATAAAGAAAATTCAATTTTTTTTTCCGACTCCACCCACTCCACTCACTAAAGGGTTTGTTTCCTGCGACCTAGCCAACCGAGTGTGATCCACTCAGTGAGGACACATGCAAATGTTTCGCTTCTTTCTGCGATTTACCTGGTCGAATATGCAATCCAATCGGTTGAAAATGCATATCGAAAATTGCTCTGTTTAAAGGAACATAATTTCTCTAGGTCTCAAACCATTTCTGGATCTCCCGGAGTCGAGAAATGTTTTGAAACGGAGCATGAGAGGTAATTATAGCGTCCAAATTATACGCACCAAATTTCATGGCTCTATCTTTATTAGTTGGTTCCCGATTTGAAGCAACTGAACGGATAGTAGCATACACGATAGACGGACAGTGAACAGATAGTGACATCATCTTAATGAGTTTTTCAAAATGCAAATGTATCAAAGCGCATAAAAATGCATAGAAAGTTGATGGGTCAAAAGTGAATTTTACGAAACGGCGATGTCACGCCTAAATTACGGCATAGCTAACGAACCTCACGGATCATATTACAATTGACCGATCATGTGAGTTCAATTCCGAATGGTCACGTGTGATAAAAACAATCGGTAAAGAAATTATCCGCAATGTTTTGGTGAAATTTCATCTCTGCTTCATATATTTCCCTTTCAAGCACAAATTATAATTAATACATATATTTAACGCTTCGCAATAATCGATTTCAGCTCGGTTCTTACTCAATCAATGCTTTTAAAACAACATCTTAAAATTAACTAGTCAAATAGTTAAACGAAGCTTAAGCAATTGAAACTTACCGCTGAATTTACTTAGAGACTCGTCAGAGTATGCATCTTTGACGAGGCCGCAACCTTTCACGATCTCGAAATGATTTCTGTGTACACCATTCGATCCAACCAAACCGGAACTCTCAGTCCCCCTATAAGCAAGCATGAAAAAACAAAGTTTTATTTTTTTAACCGAAAATTACGATAAATGGTTAGCAAGTTATTGTTTAGAACAGGAAACGGGAAAGTGAGATTAGCAAGCGATTCTACCAACAGCGAAGCGTGAAATTGTATGATGCAACAGCACTGCTTTTGCGTGAGCCTTCATTTCCCACATAGTTAGCAAAAGCCTCACTTCTTTCCCACTTTCAAAAAGATGTTTAAAAAGTTTCAGAGTTAGAAGTTGCCATCCGAAACTCTTACGCTTTAAGGAACTAGTGTTCTCGAGGTTTACTTTTTTAGCTGTGCAAGTATCCTTCTCGTTATTCACACCTTCCATATCACCTTTTAGACTTCTCAATTGCCTACTATGCCTTGCTGTAAATCGCCCAACGTGTTCGCTGTCCCTTAGGTATCTCCTACGCTGTTACCCACAAATTTTTAAGAGCTTATTTCGATCATCAAGTGGCGAAATATTTGAAATAAACAATGATTTTCTGAAAGCGTCCATTACTAGCACTGTTGTAGCCTTGCTATAACCGATGGGGCGGATACAAAAGGTGCAAAACGAGCGTTAAATGTCGAAGAAATTGAGCTGCTGAATCGTATTTAAGCACCGAAAGGGTCTACACCCTTCGTTTTTATAAAATCATATGAGTCAAGCGCTAATTCCTTCTACTTGTTGTGATAGTACGCTTTCTGCTACAAAGCAAGCTTTATCAACTTGACATTTTATCGTGCTCACTGTCCCGAGAAAGAAGTCAAATTACGCTGTTGGGAGCAATATATGTGTAATACCTTTGCTCGAAATGAAAATGAGAAACAAAATAACAACAGCAACTTATAAACGGCCATAATGGGCCAATATAACGGGGCATTGGAACGGTATGACGGACACCCATTAGCTCACTGATGACGACTGACAGCTCAGAACAACCTGTGTTGTAGTGATGTGAGCCCATCAACCGCAATTGCAGCAAGAGCTCCTGGAGTAACTCCTTCAGCCAAAATCAAACCCAAGATGCCGCACATTCGAATCGCTCGATTCTGCTCTTAACGCAAAAACCGAATGAAGTGTTCCCCTGGAATTGTATTCGTTGTAAATGCCCTCTCTTGATTCACACTGCTGAGATGTCACATTCAGCACGGTGAATATATCGGCACTGATATCGAAGTGCGAGGCTCACAAATCTTGGGCCATAGGGCATGCGTTAAGTATATAAGACAATAGAAACACATAAAGTGTGTAAAAAAGATGCGAGGCGACCGCGCAATATTAGAATAATTATATGGACAGTTGTGTAACATTCAACGAACTTAACTTGAAGAATTGTTTACAAAATCTTTTATGAGATTAACAGCGGGTATAATGAAAAACGCCAGATAAAGACTGCAGCGAAATAAAACTTCCCCACAGATATTGTGATATTTTCGGAATTAATCGATCACCCGATCACTAATTAGTCCAGCGCACTATTTGACACTGCTACAATGTCTATCGATCGTATATGTCAAGTGGAATGATGATATGATCGGAATGGTTAAGTTATTAGTTAAGGTTTCTATTCCGCTCCTCTCGTCACTCCACTTGACATATGATCCGTATGCCTTATTGCGCTGTTAAGTAGTGCGCTGGAGTAATGAATGACCGGGCGATCGATTGATTGCGAAACTATCACAACGCCTGTGGGAACATTTTATTTCATTGCAGTTGTCGACGACAGGTCGTGTCGTTGATTGATCGGATACGAACATTGGCTAGGGAATGGGAGTGACTTCTCGCGGGTAACGAATGACCAGTTTTGTGAACTACAATTTACCGAATCGCACGTTAATAGACGATTTTTTAAATTTTATGATAAATTTTTCCAACAGTTCCAATTAGTTTTACATGTAGATGCATAAAGCGATTGACCAATATCAAAGTTCTACTTTACAGCTGAATGGATTCATGTGGATCGCCATATTTAAATTTGCACCCTCCAACCTCCAACATAATTCTTCTCATGTCATTTCTAAGTTATTTAATCGGTATAAAATTTTAACTGCCTAAAATTTGCTCATTAAGATTGCAACAACTGTCAATTTCGCAATGCCAATTAATTCTGCGGCAATGACTTTGGTGATTACGAACATTTCAAGAGCCAAAAATACATCAGTACACTAGTACGTACTGAAAAGCGCTCAATCATAACGCAAAAACACCCGCTTACGTACTTTCCCGTTCCTTTCCCCCCTCCCCCTCCTGAAGTTAGCCAGTCCTACAGCACCGTCAAGAACAATAAGATTTGCAGACCTCACAGGACGGAATAATTCCCAAAATGTCGGGAAGAAGTAAACAGCGGCTGCCGGTCTTCAGCATTACACGCTCCATATACATCAAATACAGCGAACAACAAAGGTAACAACAATGTAATCTGTTGACAGTCAAGATGATTGATCCGCGTTAAAACCTGCTGGAACCAAAACAGCTAATGGTAGCTTCCGGATTAGCTGCCGATCAGACCGAATTTTACAAATTTGCGATTTTCCTCAAATGGGTTTTTCTTTGTAAATCATCATTTGCCTACTAGTCTTGGCCGCAGAAGATTTATCGTTACCTCCAAACCAAAACACCTCACTGTAAATTGTATGACCGGTGCTATCTTGGGGATCTGTTTCTGGCATATTTATTCAAATAACTCCTAGCAAACAGTAAAAAATGCCGTTGCACAAATCAGGGATTGGACTGTTTTTTAAATTTGGTAATCAGATTCTGAGTTCCTGCAACTGAGATCTTGATGAAATCATGATCTCAGTTACAGAAATTCTGAGTTCCTGTGACGTTGATGAGGTCATCTAACGACAAATGACAGTTACAAGTCAATACAAGCTAAAGTGAAAGGACGAAACGTACACTTCGAAACGCAGTTTAAAAATATGACTACAGCAATCAACGTTAACCAAAACGAATCTTCGAAAAGTTAGTGGTCGCATGTATGCACGTTGTGGTAGTTGTCATGGATATATGGTCAGTCGTAAATGAAACATCCATTCACTGTAAATGCAACGATGCGAAGGCAGTTAAGTAAACCTAGGATGTTTACGATGGAAAATGTAAAAAGGCATTCCATCTCTTACGCAAAACATGCAAATGGTAAAACAACAAGTAGTAAATAGTGAGTGGCAAACTGGGAGGTAGGTAACTGCACAAACGTTGTAAAGTAGTAAGCAATAAGCAAGAATTGACGGTAAAATAGCAGGAATGTTCAAATCGAGACAACCACCTCGCACCGAGATTGACTGCGCCACGAATAGCGCTACGAAGTGGTCATTTGTGAGCGAAGAATGCATGTGAATAGAGTGAGTGCATGACGACGAGCAACACATCAACGCATGAATCTTTCGAACGGAACTGTGCTATACCGCCACAAATAAAAAGTTGCCTTCTACCCCTACGAACGCACGTCATGGCTGCTAAGCATTTCGCATTTCTCTTTCGTTCCCTTCATTCACCTTCCCTAAATTTTACTTCAACGCCATGCAGCATATTTGTATCATATATCAGGAAGTCTCCTTAAAAGGTCCACTGTGAAATTCCATAATTATTTTAAACTTCTACCTCTTTCACTGTGCAGTTCATCTAGTCCTCTCTTTCCCTCTCCCTCACCTTCTTTTTGAAATTATTTGCACAAAAAAGCACTGTTGTTTTTCACAGAAGTCCTCTTTCTTTCCAGTTCGGCGGTATCCAAACAGCTCATCATCCATTGATTGCAGTGGTTTATTCAGTGAGACTTTGAAGTTGAAACGCCGAAGTGCTAATGATAAGATTACGAATGGTTTGGTGTAAACTCGAATCGATGACAAAACAAGTGAAGAATTTAAAGCCTCTCTACATTTAAACTATATCGTGTTGAATAGGGAATTAAGGGTTCGATTCACTAAAATTCGAAGGTATTCCTAATTAATTATTTAATGTCACCAACCGAATATGGGAGACGACAAACGACTTCAGTGCCTACCGCTCAGTAAAGCGCGGTCTAAGTTGAATACATAACGGCTAAGAGAAACGCGAGAAGTTTGTATTTCCGTTTCAAACAGCAATTGAAATCACAAATGCGCACTTCCCTCCGTTCCCTTCCGGTCCTCGTTAAGTCGAAAGAAGATGATCATCCACAAATTTTAGGATTTTTGAAGAATGATTTTCAGTCAGCAATCGGGTGAGAACTAGTAGAATAAAATCTTCAGAAATTTTCCAAAGAAAAACATCTAAAAACGGAAGTTTTCAGGACCTTAACACTCAAATGTCATTAAACGGCCTTCTTACGAGTTATTACAGTAACCAGAGGCTATTTGTGGCTAAAAATATGACCATAATATTTGGTCCAAAAATTGATGGTCTGTGAATGCCCATGTATGATTAAAACTCTCAAAATCGTATTGCTCGCGCTTCGTTAAGTAAATGTTAGGTGAGAGCACGATCGTAGTTGATACCAAGTGATTTTATGCTGGACGCAAGAATAAATTAGTTAGCGGTTTTGGCGTTTTTGATCTGAACGTTAGTAGTCTCTAGGAAAAATCTCTCATTGCATCCGCTGACGAAAGCTGTGGTGTATTGCCTCACTACTGCGCGTTATTTTACTCCCTGCCTTATTACTCACTTACACATCGTTTGACTCATAAAAGAGCTGATATTGCGTGGACGTTGAACTGTATGCTAGATGACAATAAGATATGAGCGTCAGGACGGGCGCTTTTAAAGCCTCGTTTTATGGCTTATTCCTATTACCAAAAGATTGTTCGATCATGCATGACAACGGATTTATGGCACTGTTCGATCATTTATGACCACGGATCTTGGGCTGAATATTTGCCAAAGGCGCCTATGTGATACGCAGATCTTTCAGTGCACTAACCATTTAAGATCTTGCTGACTTTGGATTCCTCTACAATGATCTGAGAGAAACTCATGAACAAAATGGAATGCTATAATTTGTCAAAGAATAGCAGCACATTTCAATTAACTAGTAACTAATTCTCTTGCGGTAAAATACTTGTTCTTACTGTTCAGCTGACAAGATCGTGCTGCTAAAAAACTCGAGCTAGCGCCCTGAAAGACATCACAACGAATTCTTCAAAATATAAACTCCTTGGAAAAAACAAGAACATATGTATATACAGTCGAGTGCTAACTAGTCATCTGTTCTAAATGACCGCAGAAACAGTCCCTCTATGTCAAGCGCAAATTCATACACCATATCAATTTGGTAAAACTCTCAAAGGTTGGATTTTCGTTAGATCCTCTCTCAAGTGGTCCCACTGAATCCGTTTCAATGAGATTTCATCTTTTTTATCGCAAAACTTGAGCAGATGAATTGATGGATTATTCGAAGGAATGTGTTGATAACTCAGAGGTATTATTTTGCGTGATACGGCATCAGTCGAAACCCACCTTCCCGTGCTCCGCCATTACGAAATCAAGGCGACAGCTTTGGCTGGCTGGCGATAATCATATGACGCACGCCTCAGGCGAGAATGATGGTTAGTGGAGACTGAAAAATCGTTAGTTCGATCCAAAAAAACAAATTTAACTATTTCTTTCGTTCCAGTTTTTGGTAATGACGCCTATGTTTCTGTACATGGAGTATGGAAAGTGAATAAGAGCCACATCTTAACAAATTTCTTCGCTTTTAATTGTTCTGAAGGCTCGATTTCTACGTTCAAATCTTCTTCGTCATCGCTTTTATATGTTCTGTTTCCTCAGAATATATAAATTACGTTTATCTGTTGAAGAAGTGAAAAGAAGTAATGAGCTGTTCGTTGACATTACCCGATACTTTCTTAAGTGAATTGCGAAAATGGCTGAGTACCGTGGATGCGGAAAGGATGAGAGCTGTGAGTCGTCAGTGGTGCTCGGTGCTTAATGTACGGCATCCTCGTTAAAATCCAAATATTTCTCTATCGTTGACGATGCGATCAGACGTTGGGGACATATCAATTTGGTAAAACTCTCAAAGGTTGGATTTTCGTTAGATCCTCTCTCAAGTGGTCCCACTGAATCCGTTTCAATGAGATTTCATCTTTTTTATCGCAAAACTTGAGCAGATGAATTGATGGATTATTCGAAGGAATGTGTTGATAACTCAGAGGTATTATTTTGCGTGATACGGCATCAGTCGAAACCCACCTTCCCGTGCTCCGCCATTACGAAATCAAGGCGACGCGAGAATGAT
This sequence comes from Toxocara canis, assembly GCA_000803305.1. NCBI lineage: Eukaryota > Metazoa > Nematoda > Chromadorea > Rhabditida > Toxocaridae > Toxocara > Toxocara canis. The sequence continues at coordinate 122,946 of JPKZ01003266.1, read as the reverse complement.
GGTTTTCACATTTTTGAACAGAGTTGGTGTATCTTAAAGGCTAGTCTACGCAGTCTGGCGCTGCAGACATATGCTTGTTGATATTGTGTCTGTCGTCAAATGTTTTTGCGTACACCGTCCTGGTACTTCTCCCTTTTTTCACTCCCCTCCTTTCTCATCCCCCGCCCCCAACGTCTTACGCTGAGAATTTTCAAAGCAGACGGCAGCGCACTGTGTAGGCTTTTAGGCTTTTGGAAAAGATCCACTGAGTAGTTTACTACGTTCAAATCTTCTTCGTCATCGCTTTTATATGTTCTGTTTCCTCAGAATATATAAATTACGTTTATCTGTTGAAGAAGTGAAAAGAAGTAATGAGCTGTTCGTTGACATTACCCGATACTTTCTTAAGTGAATTGCGAAAATGGCTGAGTACCGTGGATGCGGAAAGGATGAGAGCTGTGAGTCGTCAGTGGTGCTCGGTGCTTAATGTACGGCATCCTCGTTAAAATCCAAATATTTCTCTATCGTTGACGATGCGATCAGTTACGTTGGGGAGACTGGGAGTCGCAGTAAGCTGTTCTGTCTAAATGAGTTGATTTATTTATTTATTTGTAACTGATGAAAAGGATGTTAACGAACTATTATGATGCTTCGCATCACAGAGAAGAGAGTTTCCGGAATGACCGAATTTAGCTAAATTCTGTAATTTCAATTCTCGGTTTACGTCTATTATTGATATTGCTTCTTTTTTTGTAGAGCAATTCGTCGTACTCATCATTTAAGGAACTCTAACGTATGAAAAGACCGTTCATTTGCAATTTTATGACTGAAATAGTGACATTTCTCTGAGCTTTCCGAATACGCTTTCTATTTATGCGAGCGTTCGGGTATGCTTAATTGGGTTTGTCGCTCAGTCTGGTGAATATCGATTAGAAGAAATTCGAGTTGTTCGATTGATTAACGTGAATTGTGACGTGGAACGATGATCAGTACAGGAATTGTTTGTTATGCGTTATCGGTACGAATATAGAAAGTGAAAGGCGTATAAATACAGTAGAAAGAAGACGAGCCCAACTTTAAATTGGATTTTGATTTATTCAGGATTACCCATTTTCTTCTTATAAAACGGCTTTCGATTATACTTTCTGTCATTATGCCTTCAAACATGGTTTTCTTGAAAAAGCTTCAACGACGCCTAACCGTGATCAGCTTAATAATAACAAATGTTCATGTTCCGAACACTGATATGCGTTTCGCTGGAATTATAGGTTGATTAGTTGATATATAGATTTCAACTCGAATATTTTATAGTTTTATTTTATTAAACTGAAATCTCATGTATAAGATGCACATTCCACAAGTTTTCGCGCACGGATATGGCGTTTTGTGATCCGTCGTTTTCAAACTTCCACAATTTCTACCTCGATCTGCACGGAATAAATTAAAGGATGATAAAGGAAAACACGATGATAAAACTTTGATCTCATTTGTTCGGCATATCAGTTCAGTCGACGTTGTTTGTTTGAGGATCACTAGTGCCACTAATCTGCGACGCATCGTGTGTCTCACTGAACTCATCAAACGGTTCACGAGACGTCGCCATATGTACATGGAGTAAGCTGTCAGAATTTCTTCATGTTTTGCGAAGTTGTTTTTTATGTGGCACTCTCAACTTTCGTATTTGAATGCATCCTTTTTCTTTTTTGGTGCTCTTTTTTTCATTTTTTGTTTTATTTGTGTTATTTTTATGTACGTAGTCATAATGATGGCGCTGGCACACATTGTTGAAGAGGGGAGGGAGGCGGATGTCATCGATCATGCTTACCTCCCACCAAATGCGTTTCACTCATCGCAATTTGCCAAATAGGAATGACGCCCCCCTCCCTTCGCTCCCTCACCCCTTCCTCCTATTTGAATGCACAGGTGTGTGGTGCATCAATTTCTCCCCATCGTATCAGAGTTTCCTCCTTCTCAACATAAAACTCTTCCCGCACCACAACTTGTACATCTCGCTCCTCCCACCTCCTTCCTTACCTTTCAAAGGCAATTCGCAGAAGAGGAATTCAAAGGCAGCATGCAGCATATGTTGAACGGTGGGCCAACGCAAAGATAAATTTCGATCTCCTTTGATTACGTATTTCACCTCATGTAGATTTTATTATTTCCCCTTGCGTATTGTCTCAAAACTATCAATTCCCTTAATATAAGTAGAGTATAATGACTGGACATAAATCATCTTTCGCACCCAGCTGTCCGTTAAAGTTGCACCTTAAATTTAAGTCACAAAGAACGGCCGCCTACTCATTCCGAAAGCCTTGATGAATTTCTCATATGGAAGGGCTTAAATACTTGGAAGGGCTTTTCGTGGTATGCGGTGAACACTTTTGAAATGAATTGTACTTTTTTTCAATTCATTACTTCTTACTGATAATTGAACTAACTGATTTATTGCTGTTTATATAGTCATGAAGAGGTGATTAGAAGCTTTTTCCATAAAAATGAAAATTTGATTGGTTTAAAATACTCACTGCAACCCATAAAATGACGTACGTTTTCAACATTGGCTTTTTTCAGTTGCTAAGTGCCAACAATAGCTGATTGCTTATAAGAATATTAAAAGGTTTTGTCTATCACATTATAACGTACTTTTCAGGACTTGGCGATGTTACAGTTATGCTTCTGATGTGGTTTCTTTACAGGTTCCCACCATCAATTTAGAAATACTACAACTATTGAAACCCTTCCTTGGACAGTTGAGATATCTGAAGGTCTGGTGGCTTAGCATATCATCCATATCAGCTCTAACAAAAACTTTGTTTGATACTCAATATGCTCTCAGTCTTGGGAGATAAAGGCTGATGCATCTCATGGGAGTTATAAAATTTTCGAAGACTGTTGACATCAGCTATTTCAAATAGAAAGTTGATCATGAAATGAAAGCGGCTCATTGCAGCTCTCACTTCGCAATCAGCTTTCTGCAACCGAATGTACGATTGACGATGTCTGTCGTTGCTCACGGTATTTAATTTATACAATATATCGTTTGGGCGTAAAAGTTCGATTATTTTTTCAGAGAGTTATGCTAAATGAATGGGCTAATGTGAATATAAACGTGGATATTTGCTAATGATAGCGACTCTTAATGAAGCGCATTCTTTTCAGATACTCCATTTACATGACAACGTCGACCTAATGGAGAGGAATAACAAAAGTGCCAGTGCGACTCAGCTACTTCGTGCGATTGATGAAGCATCTTCTCTGATGGTGATCGCAATCGTTGAACGGTTTTTACACTCTCGGATTCGTTAAAAAAATATCTTTACAACCTTTTGCTGTCTCTTCTCTTGCGGATTATCCATTGTTGTCCAGGTATAGCTCAAGCTATCAACCGTGAAACTTCCTCTAGAAAAGGAATATTTTGTTGTACCGTTCTCCCAAGTACCGTTTTGTGTCGATTAGAGCTCGCTATGAGTACCACATGAAAAACACAATGCCGATAGACTTTGTCGGAGGCAGTACTCGTTTCATCGAAACACGAGCTGCATAACATCGTCGTGGAAGCGTCCTTTTGTAATAGCTTCATGTAGGCACAAATTTGCGGTGAAGGTAACTATCAATGGCACATTCTCAGTTTTTTAGCTTTTCGCTTCTGTTAGAATATCGTTTGCACCACTTTTTTGAGAAGAGAGGGGAGTGAACGTAGGAGGCTATGGGATGGAGGCCAGTTTATCAACT
>JPKZ01003266.1:102368-114063 GCA_000803305.1 Toxocara canis | reverse complement strand
ACTCTTTTTAAAAGAGTTGTCAGCAAAGCAATTTGAAAACAGTACTTTTACATCACCTTAGGTGCGCTCTGAAATGTAATCTACGCGAGCAAATCAGTGGATGAGTTGTGCGAACGGTTTGCGTCTCTTTTTGAAGGAGATATGATCGACGTATTGACCGGATGTTTCGTCGCAATCAAATCGCCATGTTATTCTCGTTTTGACGTTTTCATTCGATGACATTCACCTCATCTCAGTCATCCCATCTCGCCATCGTTTCACTTTCTTCTTCCATCGTGCTTGCTCGGAAAAAATCCACAAAAGTTCTTTTTTATTTAATCAAATTTTCGTCAAACTAGTAACACCTTGTAAGTTTTACTTATCCCATCAAAATAGACTTTGGCTTTTTGTTAGCAGTGAAGAGGAACGTCTTAAAGTAGGTGGTACTGCAGAAATCTTTATGTTTTAGTTTTTTTTTACGTAATTGCCCGGTGCGAAGTGTTTGTATGAGTTTGTTAACGCTATGTGCCAAGGCAATTCGTCGTTTGCTTAAGGCGAAACGCGTAGACGTTCATGATGACGCTGCTCAGCATGTGCTCTGCGGTTGATGAAATTTGGCTTGATTTCCCGGCAGGGTGCAATGAGTATTTCTAGGCCAACATATAACATGAAAATTTCACTTGCGGAGTTGTCTGCTCGCAGATACGCGGCTAGCGATTCAGCGAAATGATACAATGTTTTTAAATAGTTTTCCTTGTTCTCTTTGCAGTCTCTTTTACTGACCAAAAATGCGTAAAGTATAAACATAATCTACTAGAGGCAAACCTGAAGGACGCATCTCTTGAAAAGCATTTAATTGCAGTAATTTGAGACGTTTGTTTAAATTTTGCTGATTTCATCAAGAGAACGTGAAAGAATGGCCATGCGCCAACCACGTTCTTTTGCTTTACAGATTTCTTTTATTTGCGTTTAAAAAAACTTATATCTGCCAAATTCATCATCTGAGGTAGTCTCAGTTCGGATGGAGCCATTCAACACTATTCACTAAAACGTCATTTTTAACGTTTTACCACTTCTGTATTTGCCGATGTGCTGTTACGTAGATTTGGGAGAGTTCTTGGCATCCTCTTAGACGAAATTTTAAAAATAGAAAAATTAAATTAAAACTTGAGATCTGGGGAGAAGACTTAAAATTCCGAAATCAAAAAAAAAAAGAAATTCAAAGAAAGAAAATTTTACTAAAGTTGGCGAGCTGTTGCCGTTCTGCGTATTCGACGAATTGTTTTTGTGAAGCAAACCGTTATGTAATAACAATCGTCCATTATTCGTCTCTTCACTTGCTACTCTCCATTATCTAATTGAGATGATGCCTCCGAAACTTTTCGCTCAGAATGCTCTCATTAGCAGTTAATTTGCTTTTTTTGAATACCTTTTCTCTGTCTTTCATTAGTAAGTGGGAGAAGTAAGACGTATATAGGTGTGTCCGAGCCAAAGGTAAAACTTTTTTCTTTTAATTCTAAAAGTTGCTTGCTTCTCATATCTGCTGTCCAAGGTTTCGGTCTTGCTCTACCGATAGGTTTTGTAATAATTATCTGCTGTTTGCAGTGTGTAGCTGGCAAAAAAAAACTTCTGTATTTTTGATTCCCGGCAGCGATCCGCGACGTGACCAAATCGACTCCGATAAAGCAAAAAATGGGGGGGTCTAGGCTCAAAATCACATGCATAAAAGAACAGGCGATCGGCTCGCGTCAAACACGCTTGTAAAGGAGGGAGAACAGCACATTCAGAATGCTCAAAAGTCGAAAGACGACAGCATGTGCACACCATTGCTAGTAGATTCTTTGGTGTAGCAACGTTCCCAGGATTGCGATATGAAATGTTGGTGGTGCTAATGGGTCGATTTTGGTGTAAAAATAGTATAGCTTAGAGTGTTTGGCTAGGAAAGGTGAAATTTTAAAAGAATTGTAAGTTTCTTCGTACTCTTGTTGAAAAAGTATCGTTTACTAAGAGACCATCAAAGATTTTCCCAAATCACTCCGAAGAGACGGGAATGTTGTAATACCCGGAAACGTCCACCTCGTGCCTTCCACATACCAATGGTAGGAGGTAACCTAATAGTATTTAACGTAAGCTGTGGTCTCCAATCACCGTAGTATCAGTAAACGAAATCAAGAAGACGTCTACAATGCAGATTGTTTATTTGAGTGCTACTCTGGGTGAATCCAGATTCAGCAACCGGTTTCTGTTACGTCTTCTAATGCCAATGTACGTTGATTTTATCTGGCAACCACTGGTCCCTTCTTTTGGGGAATCACGTGTTGTATATCGAATTTCTGGATATCGAATTTCTGGACGCATCTGTGCTGTTCTTTTGCTTTGTATTGACTGATTGAAGCGATGTCGGAGTTGAAAATCATGAAAATTTTTAAAAACTTAGAAATCTCTACTGGAAAAGTTCCGATTTGCGCGGTGGAATCATCATTTGGGAATTATAAATTCCAATACCTATTGCACTGCATAAAAAACCTTTCTTTTTCTATACTTTGAAATCTATATAAAAATTTTGCCTTTTTTCAGTACTTAAGAAAATCTGACAGTAGCTCAGTGGTGGAGCCCCTGCTTCGCATGCGGAGAGACCTGGGTTCGATTCCCGGCTGCTTTCCACCATACCACTGACAGCGCAGCTAGCGGGTGGTATTAACAACAAGCTAAAACAGCCAAAGGTATGGCTGTTGCTCGGCGTGCGATTGCATCTCAGTAACATCGAGACATCGCACTGAAGGGCCGAGCGGTAAAAATAAGACTAAGAATAAGAAAATCTGGATGTAAATATTGCAATCCGAGAAAAGGATGTGAGGCTGAGGTTATATGACGTTTGACATCCAATTAGTTTAGGCGTAACGGGGTGATGTAACCAGCCGTGTGGGTACTTAAGGACAGCTTTGTATGCTTTAAGCAAAAATTTAAAACCATTAAATGTTTAGAGTAATTTTTATCCACATATTAAAACAGTTTTTTGGTTGAAATGAAATCTGAACTTTTAATCACAAAAGACGAGGCAAAAAATATTGGTCATCGTACGGGCAGTTAATTGTAGGGAAGCTCTCAGACTCCATTCATGAAGGTCGAAGGGATTGAAGATGATTTCCGTCTTCTCGCCACCCTTTATTTACTGACTATCGAAGTTGTGACCAACGGACACCAGTCACAGTAACAAAAATTTACCACCCCTCATTTATTGCTTTTTTTATTGCTTCGAAACCAGAAAGACCATAGCAAAATGTGCTGAACAAAAAGGTAAACAATGGACGTGTTCTTTTGAAAAAGGGAAGCTCTTGTTTCATCGTTCATAAAAATAAACAGGACTGCAGCGAAACAGGAATTGCGTTCGGTTCCCGTTTAATGAACATATTGCGTAATGCGCATGGTCTGCTCGTCATATATGCAATGCTTTCAGTCAAAAGGATGATTGGTTCATTTTATATAAGTTCATGTCGAGCCACTGCGTTGAAGGTTTTTCGGGCGACGTTGACGACGTGTTAATCCGAATGCCTCATAACTTACTCCAAACCTTAGTATACGCTTGTCTTCAATCCCCAAACAACACAGTTTTATCGACAGTCCTTTTTGTTCTTTGGTATCATGGCTGCTGTAATGTCGTAATTTTGGAAGGAAGCACTGTACCACCGCATCACACCGTGGAAGTAGTAAAGTAAACTAACAAAGTGTGTTAATCTAGCTGCTTTCGGTGTCTGACTTGAAAACTTGACGAAAACGCAAATATTAAGAACGCGCAATTAATACAGTGTTTAAGAAGGTCTACGAGCTGAAATGCCCCTTGTGAAGGAAGTACTGCCCGAACTGCCATTCGAACTATGGGTAAAGGTAATTTGTGAAATCCGTTCACAATAAAATTAATTTTGCATAGAAAGAGATAATGATACGAAAAAAGAAAAGATTTAATAGAGCCTGTAGAATCCTTTTCTGTCAACATCTTTATACGAATGCCGTGTTATAAATTGCACAGTTTTGAAGCGCCTTGTAAGAGGTTAGCAAACAGAGATTTGTAAATTAAAGCTTAAAACATTTTCTATTTCTAAAACCATTACATTGTTATGACTGTGCTTTTGTGGTGTGCCAACAGCAATAATGGTTGCTGCATCGAGGGCAGTAGTAATACGAAGGCCCTAAATACGCACCATTCGTTTATGCATACGGCGTACATGCTAGGCGAACGCCAACTGAAGCGTGTACTTCGCACAAAGTGTGTGCGGCATGCATAACATAGGACTACATCTTGACGTAATACTTCTGGGTTTGTAAATTGCAACGTTTCGGGGTTTATAAGGTTCATACAAATTCCTTCTTTACTAATTTGTGAAGAATTTTAGTGGTCAGGTTTATTTACGCCAGTTGAAGAGCACTTTCAAACATAGAACGGCCAGTGCAGAAAATTCATAGGTATCAAATCACGCATGAGTTGCTTGTGTCTAGTTGAAATGAAAAGCACGTCAGGAAGTCGATTTAAAAGCGATGGAGGAATAACAATCACTTTGATCCGATGAATGCAATTGACATGCTTGCATTGTGTTGTATGTGCAGATCTTCCGATACGTTCCACCGGTTGAGCTCTACACGACAGTGTTGCACGTGTGTCCTCTTTGGCGGCGACTTATACTCAACAACAGGCGCAGTCTTCCTTTGTAAGTTATTTCCATTCCTCCTTGCTTTATGCCGTCGATTTTTCTCTTCGTTCAACCTACTGCATAGAATTTTTAGCCTACTATTATAACTGTTTCAGTTTCACCGATAATCCAGAGTGGTTTGTTCCAGTCTCTGACGGCGTGCATTCGATAAAGAAAATACCACGTTACTTTCAACTTTGGTGCTCACTCTAAGTAAGGCTTTGTTTCGATACTCTCGAAACCTTACATAGGATGAGTACTAAAGTGAAAGTAACACAATATTTTCTTTACCGAATGCTCATCGTCAAGGTCAGCAAAAGTGCTTTTGCACTTCGTCTTTTGTTCTGAGCAATTAACAAACTGTAATCTTTCTATGCATCCTGAGGGTGGCATTTTGGAAAGTAACGTTTTTCTTTTTTCTCTCGATTGTTCAATGCCGGAAACTTACTCTTCGATCGTGTTGAGGATAAAAATTAGTACCGTTTTAAGGTTGAATGGACGTTTATTGTTAGGAGTTACCTGTGGTAAAATTGAAATGAATGTTGAAACTTTGGTAAGCTTTTGCCAAGAAGGCATTTATAACCACTCCTTAAGCGTTTCAGAATCCAAACTCATTGCCGTGTTTACATAATGGACGAAGGCAGTGATCAGTGTGCGAACGAGCTAAGAGATCCGTTGATGGATCCTCTTGTGCAGTATACATTCATCAGTTGCAATACTCCACCACATGGTAATTGTTTACGTCTGATAGCGAACTCGGGATAATCGTTAACATACCAAAGAGACTCCATGATTTCACCATTGCGGCTGGATCCGCCTATAGAAGATTTCCATTATTTCTGTCAGGAATTTGTGCTTTCCAACGAGAACATGATGGGGTTTACTTACGACTACTTCTGTCTTCTGTTATTACTCTTTATCAGGAGCGTATCAGTTTCAAGAAACACTTTTGTATTTGCTTCCACAGTCCAAATTTTTTTCACTAAAGTATTCATCCCCTCCCCCCTTCCCATCCCCTATCTCAATTGAGTCAATAGTCCCATAACTCAATAGTCCCTTACGGTCCATAGGTATATTGAATAATCGTTTAGCGTGTATGACTTCATTACAGTCCTTTGCAAAACGCACCCACGTTTTTCTACTCACTATATTTTGGCCAGCCAGTACGTATTTCAGGTTTAAAACAAAAACAGTGGAGTTCCTTTCGCGACAGCAAAATAGTGTTGCGTACGCTCCATGTGAGCGCTCATCTTGGCGAAGTGGCCGGTGAAATTGAACCTTGGTCACGGATACATTTCTCACCGACACCAATCGATGCTGGTCTGACACGTCAGGTTCGTCTCTGCTTTAATTGAGTGGTACCAATTGAGAAAAAAAAAGGTATGAGAGAGAATAACGCGGAAATCGACGCGTGTTTCGTCCGTTTCGCTTAGTATCGCCGTTGCTTTTTTACTTATCTAATTGTCATTTTCCATTATTACCCCCTTGTTTTTGCTGTAGTTGTGTTCTGATGGCTTCTCATTATCATGAGTTTCTAAGTGATCCCAGTCCGCAATTCAACTTCGGCCTTTGGTTGATCTGATGGTCGATTCATCGAACACTTTTAAAATGATGCCCTCCATGCGCGTTTACCAGAAAACAGCTCAAAGTGTTGTAAAAGCAACGCCAGTTTTAGCGTTCCTTGGACAAATTTGAGTATGCTGTTGCGTTATGTGTGGTAATAAATACCAGGATATGCAGTGTTCACCGACCAGAACGTGAACATATATTTTTATTCATCCGACTGACCGTCATAAATCGTTTCAAATCGTTTTTGAGCTCTAGCAAATTCGTGTTTTCAAATTGGTGGCATCGTCTTCATCTCTATTCTTAAGTATATATGTATATATGTGACTCTATGTGCCCAGTGGTTTGAACTGAGAAACCTCTGACACTAAATACACGATAACTAATTTATATAGTGGGACGGTTAACTGACTTCCTGCGTCCAATTGCAAATTGACTCATTCATTCCGGAGGACGAATAGGTATTTAAGAAACACTCTAATAACTTGCGTGCAATTTACAGCTAATCGCGTTGTACTTCCCACCGGCTGAGTAACAAAATGGCTAATAGGATTTATATAGAAGAATTTGATTGGAAATTTATACGAACTGTCAATTTAGTTAAAATATCGATGCATATTATACGTGATTTGTTAGCAATGTATGAATACTTATTGGGCACGTTTCGTTATTTGCGGATATCTTGTGAAGCCGACTTTGTGTGATGAATGGAATCGTCAGAGCGCATATCTTATCGACCTGTGGTATATGTTGCCATTTGTTGCCAAGCAGAATAGTCTTAAGACCCTCTAATGGATCTCAGTTTGCTCGTGCAAACATTTTTTTAGGAAGAGCACATCTTCGGCAGCTCTCAAAACAGGCAAACAGGAAATAGATACACTGAGTATGATTTATGCCTACGATCGAAGTATTACTTTTTTTAGTGAATTTCCAGTGTCTCTCGTTTATGTGCATAAGGTCGGCATGTTTCGATGTGTATGCGCATAACTGCCGAAAGTTACAAAGCAACAGTGACGAGCGGTTAACGTGCTGCTACATGTTCCTCGAAAGCAACTGCGGACGTGTCGACCTCAGGTCAGATTCTGCTTTACTCTCTGACGCACACTGGCATTCATGTAGGCTCTCAGGTAAGAAGAAAGGAATTATCTTATGAAGATGAGAGAGGGAGAGAGGAAAGAAGAAAAAGGTATCGTTCGTTTTTGCAACATTTTTAAAACCGTTGAACTGCATTGCGGAAACGAGCGATTGGATAAGGAACGGTTTGTGACGTTTTGATGTTCAGCGCCATAATCTGATACGAGTAACATTAAGTAGGGCAAGAGAGGAGTTTAACTATGGGCACCTCCAAATTCGTCCTGTACAATATCATGTGGCTCCTCTGTTCACCTCAGATTCACCTGAAAATTGTCTCACGTACATTTCTTGCTTTTTGAGCAAGTGAAGTCGGTACTGTCTAAATTCGCAATAGATTTCTTTTACATACCGTTCCATCGGGGCATCTCTATAAAATAGCGCATATGAGCCTTCACATCGTCTCATGGTTTTATCGCTTTTTTTGAATAATCAATCAGAAGTTGTCATGCGATTGTTTATGTATTTTTGTCTACGGCACTGAAGCACTACGTGAAAATAAATGGCGAAGAGAGAACAGATGAAACTGTAGATTAATTCGCTGTTGAGTGAATTCCTTATGTATATTGTTCACATTTTAGTTCCCTAACTCCGATCTGGAAAATGTGTATTGAGTAACGCCGACGTTGCGCCTTCTTCAGGTCCCAGAATGCAGTAATTCCTATGTTTTCTCGAGTTCCATCTTTTAAAAACAAAGCAGTCTATTTCGACGCAGCCATAATATGCTTAATTTCGATTCGTACTGGATCATTTCCAGGCTTTTACAGGTCCCTGTGGCTAAGCAGTAAGAATCCTTTGTGTCGATGGCAACTTGGTCCGCGTTCGAGGTATCTCTTAGGAAGCCTTCACAGCCTTCGGCGTCTGGAACTGACCAACATAGAGGATACGAGCTTTATGCTTGGAAACGATGCAACGTCGCTTCATCAGTTGAAAGAACTGGCCTTGTGCGCAGATACACCATATGTTGAAGACAGCGAGAATGTTACAGTGATCGCAGTCGACAGTGGTTTACCCATCCTGGAAAATTTAATGGCGAACACTAAGCAAACAGGATTCTCATTCAGTGCCTTCGTCGAGCAGCCGTCGATCTTACTTGCTATTTCAGCCAGAAATATTTGCACCTTCATTCAGGTGCATCCAGCTAACATTAAGCTTGATTTCGACTTTTTTTCTAACACATTATTTTATGCCTTATTTAGATTCTACATCTTTTCGCTTAAATTCAAGAATGAGCTGGATTCTTCTGAAGCTCGGAGTTCGAGTTTCCGGGTGAGAAGTGGAATATGCTGAGGAAGTGAGCACCAAAGTGGGCGTCAACAAATTTGATTTCATGAACGAATCGCATAACCTTCACCCAGTCGAAGCGATCGTGGAAAGCAACTGTTTAATCACGGGTTGGATAGAAATATTTGTTCTTATCTGAGCTCACTTTTCGAAAACTTGTTAGACAAACTTAAGTAATATTGTGAAAATCGCGTTTTGTGCCAGCACGTTCACGGGTTTTCCTAACTGTTAGTGTTTCACTAAGGCTGCCGTTCATCTGAATCTGTCGATTAAGTATACTATGAAGGAAACGAAAAATCCAAGCGTTCAAACATTTGTTGCTTATCATGCATTTAATTAGCTTTTGTTTAATTACCCGACAATATTATCTGAGTTCGTTGTTAGCGTGAAAAATTTTCAAAAAATTTTACAGTTCCTTCTTGTCGTATTGTATAATGAAAATGACTCCGTATGACGCTTTCATAGGACCATTTCTTAGCTATTCTAAAAACTGTTCATTTGTCGCGAATAAAATCCTCATCCACCTATTCATGGGCCATCGCAAATCGAAGACATATCGTAGACAACTGCCGTTGGGACGTAAACAAATATGTGACGCGTGAATGAGTTACAGGATGGGTGAGTGTAACCTATATATGTAACAATACGACGTATATCTTACGTCATCGATTTGCTACGAGTGCAGATGTACTAATGACGAAAAAATTTTCCGAACTTCCCGAGTAAGTTCTCAGAGCTTATTATCGAGCAGTATTATAGGTATGGCAGTCGTCATTAAAGCCGTGGTATTTCGAGAAACTATCGTTCAACGCGCTCGTATCGCCGAGCGAATTTCATGATCACGCGAGCAGATTGCGCTTTTTCGAAAAGCGGTCTGTCGTCAATTTACATAACTGCACGTACGTCATTTTCATCGTAAACGACATCACAGTGCTTATCACTTAATTACCGCTTCAGCTAAGTCCACTATACTTTCTTGACGCAAAGCGTTTTTTTTTTCATTTCACTGAAATTTTTTCAACATTTTCTTCAGCGTCATTTAAACAGGAAGAACTTTCCGGCAAGGCGATACATCGCTTCACTGAAGCGCATGCAACTGGGAACTGTTGTATGTTGGCGATGCACAATGCGGCTAGCATCCTGTTAAGCAACTATCGTCGTATACTGAAGACGGCTACATAAATAATAATAAAAGTAACAGCAGTAATATCGTTGGCTTTTTTGTTCGACAAATATAGGCAGACCATAATGATCACTCTTAGTTTGCATATAAATCATGTGCATGCATGACATGACATGTTTAATTCTGTAAGATTTACTCACTACTTTCACTGATATTTTGAATTTTTTTTCTTCAGCTTTCGAGTACCACATGAGAAACTTCATGACGTCTTCATGGAAGTCACTTGCTGCAACAGAGGGGTGAATTACTGTTTATTCCTTTCACATTTTGACCGCTTTTTTAAAAACTTTATTTTGAGAGGAGCAACATGTAGACACGATAATGCACGCTTTTATGTTCTGCTGGAATCGACGACTTATTGTGGTTGACTGTCAGGGATAACTAAAGTGTGATTCATGTCTATGTAAATTTTATAGTTCTATAATTAGTCGTTCCGAAGTTGAAAGTACTAGGTAGGCATAGACGAAGGTGCACCTACATATATGCATGCACAAATGCGATGCTGTCACGATGTATTTTGCATATGCAAATTTGCTCAAACGCGTGAAAATAATCTGACTGATCGATGATAGCGCCGATTGCCAAATTTACTAGCGTTGTGCGTTTACAGTCAGTGATATTACATGGTATTTACAATAACTTTCTTCAATGAACAGAGTGTTTAAACGTTTTCGTTATTGTTTGAACGTGCTTAATTTAGTGGCATTTGACTCCATTTAAACGATGGACAAGTCTATTGCGACTTACTTAGTGATCCTTTCGAATGCGCATTGGAACCGTTGTAAAACCGCGCCTCGAATGCCATTTCTTCGCAATACTATTACGATTATAATATGATTTTTTTTCGAACCACATCGTCATTTGTCTTTTTCGCCTTCTCCATTTTTGTATCGTCTCGTTCTTCTGCTTTTTATATATTGCGGCCACATAAGAATCTCGACTCGTACACTCGAAATCAAATATTGGAAAAATTGTTGTGTTCTTGTGTTCTGCTATCACTTCTGATTCCGATATTCCGAAATTCGGCGCTGTTTTTCTCGAAATTCTGACTTCTTCCGGTCGCAGTGCTTAGAATTCTGATGCTTTTGACGTTCCAATTATAATTTTTAGAAAAATGTCTTCTGGTACAACTCAAAAATATACGACTGCTATTCAATATTGTTCCTATTTAATGCTAACATGTTTGCAGATTTCGACGTTATGGTCGTTGAAGACAAAGCAACATTCTTCCTCACAGATGCATCTTTCCAGCTCATCAACAGAAATACGTTCACCACTCACCCTTAGCATTCCTTAACCGTTATTGGCCATCATGAAAATTTATCTTTGCGTTATCAGCATGTACTTTTAATGTGTATATATTCTGAATGTGTTCAAGCTTACACACTGCAATGGCTTGTAGTGCCTAGTGTGGTGTACATATCGGCCGTAAGTCTACACTAACTTCTAGTGCTAAGTGTGGTACCTGTTAGCCGTGAGGCCGTAGTGACTTGTTATGCTAAACGTTGTGCATGTCGGCCATGAGCCTTTGTACCGCTTGCTGTGGTACGTATCAGCGTCCGTGTGTTTGCACGCACTTGTTATGCTAATTGTGGTGCATATTGTCGTAAGCCTCAAAATCTGTAAATCCACAGTGGTGTTGTTAGGAAGTGCTTACTTTGCAGAGCAAAATAAAGGATGACTGGTTATGACTTAATATTAAAATCATAAGGTGGCAGAACAATGTACGTTTGCGATGTTACGGGAATAGCAACAAAACGACTACAGCAAGATTCCTGTGCTTAACAGCATTTGAACAATCCTGCATTTCGTGGTTATTTGGTCAGAACATCATAATGTGCAGCAAAACCTTATGATTACCGAATTA
>JPKZ01003266.1:75318-95176 GCA_000803305.1 Toxocara canis | reverse complement strand
AAATAGTTCCCGATATATTTTTGTCGCTAATGTAATCCTAAGCATTTTCGCATTACTTAAACACCATTGCATGGAGAGAGAGAGGGGAGACACTTAACAGTTTAGTCCTGTACGATAGCGTCAGTTGCAGAATTTTCGTTCCGAACGATCACCGCAGTTACGGGTCGATTTGGTAGGCGCAGGGCTCGAGTACTGGAATGGAGCGGGTGGGAAGGTGTACCGTAAGACTGCAGCAATGCGCACTTTTGCGACTCACTTGTGGGACCACTTTTTTGGTTCCATAAGCCACTTAATGGCAGCGTACGAGCGCTTAGTTTTTGTCGGATCTGACCGACAGTACAAACCTTCTGGCAAAGATTTGTTTTACCGCCACCGCGTTAATGGTGTAGGCAGCTGGGGCGGTTGAAATGCATTCAGCTTTTTCCTCATTTTAAGGAGGTGCGACTTTCATAGGCCGTTTTAATTTGAATCTAGGAAGTAGACAGGGTGTAGATTATAATTACCTTATTTAATAACTTTAGCTTTAGTGTTCCGAAGTAGAGCTTACTCGACAGACATGCGTGCATCAACGTGAGTGATTGCACGTATGAGCCTTGCAGATCGCAACTTTTCGAGCCAGCTGAACGTGGGCATATGGTATATAAAAGTAGTTTTGTATCAGCGAGAGAATCAGCAAAGGAAGAAGGGATAAGGCTCATTTTAGTTCCGCTCAGATAATTCACTGTGAAGTTTTTTCGAGCGTACGCTTTCTTGGTCGATGTGTGTGTCTACCATTTTATTACCATATTTTGATTACTTATTGAAATTGTCTAATGACCACTACCCCCCCCCCACCGCCCCTCGAATTGAACCCACAAAGTTGGTTTTTGCTCAGAAATTTCAGTGCCATGGTCATTATAGATGAGCTTACCGTTCCCTAACGACCGCTAGTTAGAAGAAGTGGCCGCAGACCGCAGCCAGATTTTGAGATAGCATCGCAGGTCATTGCAGAAAAGTATTTAAAAATGGTGTGAAGAGACCGAAGGGAGGGATAGAGAGAAAAAGAAGAAAACGGTGGGAAAGATGATGATCGCAAATTGGTCAACTGGAATTCATGGTTGTTAATTGCAGCCATTTCTATAGCTTTTTTCCTTCCCTGACCTAGGCTTTAAATTTCTCAGTTCAATAGGAGCAAAGCATTAAGATATTAGGCGGGGTTTTGCGTAAAGAATTGGTTCTTTGAGGCAGAAAGTTTTGATATAACATTCTTTTGTATGAATCATAGTAGGTTTTAAGGTAACACGCTGGTAACACGCTTGTTCGATACATCGTTTCCCGATTTGGATACCTGACCCGAATTGACTAGGTGCGTTGTTCGCTGATTGTTGCTGCATGCGTAAATTCTTAAACTCATGCTTTTGAGAGTTTGTTTTACTTCGTTATTTAAATAGTTTTCTGTTTTCCTGTGGTGCCTTAAAAGTTGCTATTGCTTGTCGATTGCAGACTAGAAATACTGAATGAAATTACAGCGTGATGGCCGAAGGCAGTACGTCCTCGGAATGCGCTCTTCCAATTAACGAGTTGTTTATCGAGGAAAGGTGGCCTAGTTGTGTGCTCAAGCGATGCGTTCTGTTCGCTTACGCTCCGATTGGAGTGCTCGTGCTCTTGTTTCGTCTTCTTATCGGCTTGCATGTTTTCGTAACAGCCTGTGTACTTCGCAAAACGATGCTCCTCAGATGCACGGTAATCGTTTTGTATTCTCTCTCTTTTGCTTCATCGTTATCACCAACGACGTTTACGATTCTTTGATGACGAGAAAATTGTTCGCAGCAGAGGTGTTCAGCGAGGGGTCGTGTCAGTGGGAGAGATGAGCATTTATAGACAGACATTGTGATGCACGAGAATGGATGCGAGCAAACCGCTTAGCACTTCTTGTGGAATTGCATTTGAGTGCACCAATCTCTGCGATGTGAAAGCCATTTAATAAGAGGTCAAATTGCCATCAAGCCGTGCAGACATTGCAGTTGGCTGCTATTCTCGCGTCTTTTTTATCGCAGTTGTTGGAGTAGTGATAAAGTGGGCTGTGGTATCCCATAGGTGGGCAGCGTTTTGGGTCACGAAGCGCAGTTCTGGTCTGCGGACATCCTCGGGGAAGATTTAACCAAACAGGGTTTTCAGGGGCCACAGCCGTAGTCCGTGAATATCTTGCTCGAACCACCTGTGCTAAAAAAACGATTTGCTAGGGAGGAGGTGAGGTGGAGGGAGAGGGACGCAGTGGTGAAACATCAACTGTAGCAATCATTATCACTGCATTATCCATATCGTCTAAAAAAGGGGAAGCTGCGGACGTTCAAGGGTTGTTCGTCGATTGCTGTATAACTTTATGACAGTTTCGGAATTCCGTGAGATCCTGTCTTTTTGTTTTATTTCCCATTCGCTGAGTGGCGTGTGGTCTTGGGCTATGAAGAAATTGGTCGAAGAAAGGCAAATGATTGAGAACATTATCATCTTTATTTGCATTCCGATTGGCCTCTCGAAGCATTTCTGATGAATGTTTCGTCATATTCATCACTGGACACTTGCAGTCGTTCCTAAGGAATTTGTAATGGTCTAAACATCGATAACAAATTAAGAGGAAACGAGTTGAGATAGCGATTTAGTTGTGAGACGGCGAGCTGTCATGCTCGTCTTTGGCCATCTTATTTTATGGTCGTACCTCACTAGTGAGTTCAACACCTCGAGTTCTTTTGATTAGTTGCGCAGTTTTAGGTACTACGCGTGATGTCTAGCATTCTTGGTGTTGTGGTGTTGAGCGGTGGGCCTGCGCGTGGATGGGACAGGAAGACACCGGTGCTAGTGGCCAACCACCTCACCGTCCTCGACCACATGGCTGTCGATCTGATCGAGCCGTGCATTCTACCATCCGTATGGAACATACCGAACCTTTTAAGATGGTTAGTGTAGGCCCTGTTATATTACTCATTTAATTATTTTACAGCTGAACGGAGCTTTATGCACTTACATTGCGAGGTTTGACATCGGCAGTCGATGAGGGAAGAACACAAGACGTTCATATAATGCCGTGTGGAAATCCGTTCTTAATAAAAGCTTCTTTTCTCAATAAGAGTCTCCCTAGTTCAACCCGTCATTCCAGGGATTAAATATTCGTGCTCTGAATTGTTTCATAAGTATAACGCGCTCAACTGAGTGAGTCGACGCTTTGCTTTCATTTCACCGTTTCAGAGCCACTCTTTAAGCTTTTTATAGCCTCGCTGAAGCTACATCTGAAACGAAAACACTAAATTCCCGTGCTTCGAGTGGAAACTGCGCAGCAGCTAAGCCGATGGACTGTCGCTGTCGCAGTTAAAATAAATACTTAAAGAGATTCAGTCGCTGTTGCTTGTACTTCTTTGTTGTAAAAGAAGTTTACGTATCGTCATAATTTAACTAATAAAAACACGTTAACAATGCTTAAAACAATATCCGGCCTTTAAAATTGCCATGGAAAGGCGAAAAAGAAAACCACTGGAAATGAAATTGTCATGTTCTGCTCATTTAGTCAACGGTTTGCTAAATTATTTGAGCTTTGTTTTAAATTTTCGATTTGTTCGTTTCCATTTTCTATAACTTGGCTTATGAACCAATTACAGTTGGCACTCTGGTCTCTAATTAAGAAATATATTGAATGGTTTGTTTTGCTTTTTTGGCTGAAGACCGTTATTGGTGAAGCATTTTTACGGAGATTTATTTGTTTAATTNGTGACAGGCTAGGAATTCATGGAATTAATGCAGAAATTCTGTGAGATTAAGAAACTGAGTAGTTTTTCCTCTCATGACAAACTGATCTTGAAGAGTTGTCTTAAAGTGAAGCTTCGTGAAGACAATTGATGCTGTAAGGGCACAACTGACCGTGAATTTTTTGCATCTGATGACTTTTTTAATCAACAGTTGAGTGCAAAAAAATATAAAATTTCTAAAATGCGCGGAGGAATTTGTCAGGAAATTACGAGAGATAAAAATGTCTAATGTTTGCAGTTTTAATGTTTGTTAAATGTTGAGGTGCTTGGGCTATGCGGATTTGGGTGCTCGTCAAGGACGTGCAGAACTGGTGCGGCAAGCACGAGACTTCTGTGCGACAAGTACTGTCCCAGTGCTCACATTTCCTGAAGGCGCGATGACGAGTGGTCGCAGAGGATTGTTGAAGTTCAGCTCATGGCCTTTTGAGGTTATTTTTTAATGGAGCCTCTGAAATTTTTTCTGTAAGTTTCTTCCAGTGGTAGGGCAGTAAGTATAAGGCTGACCCGTATTGTCGCTCAAAGTTGTTTGCTTCTTGCCAACGTTGCTGAAAGAGCTGATCTCCTTCATGAAAGGTAGACAACGGAGCAAAGAAGTGCAGAACTGAGTGAAACGAAACGACCCGAACAGCCGTTGACGAGACCATGGTAAAATGTTGTTACGATCGATCGTCGTTTTTCCGTCGCATACAAAGTACCGCATGGCATGTAAGACAAGCCAGCAGAAAATCATTGCCGAATTGATCAATATTGGCGCTTTCATATCGTGCTTAGCAATTTAACAGTTCCTCAACATATTTTTACTACCGAAATTCATAGACCGAATTGCATATGGCTGCTCAAGGTCGTTGTGGGTGGTATTTGTTCTCTGGGTGCGCCCTCGTAATTTGCTTACATCATTGGTTCGCCGTTGAGGTGACAATGGTCCAGTGCAGAATGACTTGAATTTGATTTTTTTGTTTAGTTCAGTAAGTCTTACGGCTGTAATCATCAGACTTTGCTTACACATATACGGTAATTATATAAAAGCGCACAAATATTTGTGAAACAGTTCGAGATGGACCGCGTTATGTGTTATGCGGTCGTATGCTGATTGCTTGCCAGTTAGTTACACTTTAACAAAAATGACAGTTGGTCTTGAAACAGATTTAAAGTTGATGATCTCACACGATGATGAGATAAATCTGAACTAAAAACTGAAGTAGGCAAAGACATAAGATATATTTGGTAATGTTGTTGCTGTCGAACACCAGCTACCAGCGCTTCTTCGAGGTTGCGGCTGATTATGACCTTATCAGTCAGGATAAACGCAACGCACAATGATCATAAGCGCCTTATTTGTTCATTCCGGTTATGCAGGCTTCTACTGATACATTCAGTTATAGTGGCCTCTACAGGCGTTCCGGTTATGATGAATGGGCCGTCGCACACCGTACGGTCGTTGTGCGTTGGGCACAATCTTGACAATGTCATGAAGTGTCGAAAAATGGAATGAGCATTTTATTGTCAATGCGCAGCAGTTGTCGTCCACCAGTAGTGCGTTTGTAAAGCTATTACAATACGCCTTGCACAAGTGGGGTTTCAGTTATGCAAGGGCTACTGTGCTCGTAATAGTTGAAGGTGTTTCGCTCAGGAATGCGGAATGCTTTGCCCTGATTATTTCATTAAGTGGTTTTCACCGAAAAATCTTAGACACCTAATGGTATCTTGAGCAGTCAATGAACAAAGAAACGATTCCTGGACCGGATCTCGCTCGTTTATTCGCCGACTACTTTCGGGTTGCTTCGCTCAATGCTTTAAAAGAATTATTTTTTCGGTCATGGAATTAACTTTTCATTACAGCGCTCTCTGCTTTCGTTATGCTTACTGAATGAAGAATCAGATTCGTTCCAGTGCGTGCTTTTTTTGAGTTCAGTGGAGTTATCGGGCAGGAGTCGATGTGGCATGGCTTGAGTGGGAGGAGGGAGATGGGGAATGGGAGCGGAGGGAGAGGGGAAAAACTTTCAGCTCGTATTGTATCTCTAGTTAAGGTTGCGCATGCTTTGTGGTTGCTTTAACTGTTTACACATAGGCTGCAAAATGTTCTTGGGAATGAGCAGCTGTTGTTGAAATTTTAAAAATACACGATTCTGTCATTCCCTCGCTATTTAGGTTCAAGATTTGATTTTTTTTTCTCGAAATTATTTTTCGCATCACATCTGGAGTGAGCTGGAAGAGAGGAGGAGAGGAGTAAGACGGAAGAGAAGCAATTTCGATGCCTAGTCAGAAACCTCCTGTACAGTGCCGAACTGCAGTGATCGTTGTTGTTGCAGGTGTCCGATACAGTACAACCTGTTCTTATTTCTGTTTATCGTCCACTGTTCGGGGATGTGGCACACTCGGTACTCGGAGGTGCATGGTGGCAGGACGTGCTTTATTTCCTTTTTGTACCACTTACGATTATTAAGGTAAACTGCCGTTTTCTAAATCGCGGTGTTTCTATCGTGAGAATATCAAAAGCACCAGAAAGATTTCTGCGTTTTTTTTTCTGAGATGGTAGTTTTTGTGGTGTTATCAGAATTTCTCTGCACTCTTCTCCATTGTCAAGATTGTTCTTTCGGAAAAGTGAAGAAGAGCCGTTGTTTTATCCACCGCTGTTTTTTTTTGCGTCCATGCGCCGACATATTCACTCAAAATCGTGTCGGCTTCACATGGCTCGATCCATCGCGTAGTGCGAATTTGGCTTCCTATCTGTCTTCCGCTCACGTAGAAAAAAAAGGTTAGTGAATGCGGTTTGTAGTGTTGTGAAATTTCCAAGAATTTATTTACATTCAACTGGCCATAGCAAATTTCAGCGCAGTAAGAGAAGCAGATAGATACACGGTCATTGTGCTCTCTCAGATTGCTTACCGAGAGAACAGAGCTCGCACTGAAAGCGCTTTGGGTGATTCGATGTTTCGAATATGTGGGTTTGTGAACTGCTGTTTTGGGGAGCGCTTCAGTGTCGCAGCTAGCTTGAAATCAAGGTTTTATAGTTATTAATAAATTTCATTTGAAACTAGTTAGAGGAATGTTGTGTTGAGATGCGACGTAGCAGTGCAGGTTTTTAAAATATCAGGGAACAGGCACGGTCGGGAAGAGGTGATCGCAGGCTGCAGCCCAAGTTTTGGGCTATCGTAACTGGCTGAGGAGAGCTGAAAAAAAAAAACAATCAGAGAGAAAGGGGAAAAAAGTCCGAGAAAAAAGGTTGCAAAAGCAATGCAATTGAAAGTTGAGGTCACAAGGCAAGAACTGAAATTGAAGAACGGTGAGCTCACATATGAGTGCAGGTAGAAGTATCAGGTCGAGAAGCGATTCCGGGTGGGCATGTTTGTTTCAGGATTGAAGGATAGGTCTAACATTAGGTCAGATAGAACAGTGCCATTTACATAGCCCCATCCATCAAAGATGCTCTGGAATACCGCGGACATCTGTGGCACAATCGCTGAGGTATTCTTCGGATAGCTGTGGACTTATAAGAAGTACGAAAGACATTTATCAGAGTATGTAAAATAAGCTCGAATAATCCCCTGCTCTGACTTCTTATAACCGAGGAACTTTATTCAAAATAGTACGCTGTGACATACTCATCGAATTTACAAAGAATTGTGAGGTAATACGATTAACATGTCTTGGTCAATAATATAATTGAGATAATTGAGTGTCATCTACGAGAAACTGTTCGCCGTCGTGTTGGCAGATCGCCGTGTAGAAATTTCTATTCATATGCAATGTAAAGAAATGGATCAGGCAGAACTGATCAAACAGTTCAGGCAGATTTTCGGGACTTGTGCAACATTTGTGAAAAAATTGAAAATTGATCGCCCGTTTATGAATTATTAGTCATCCATAATTTAAAGCCCCAATCGTAAACTGTCCAATACTGTAGTTGTTTAAGGTGCGTTGGCTTTCCCCAATGCGACGAAGAACGAGTTGTTTGCCTGGCGAGCAGATCGAAACCACCGAACAATTCGCGCAGAGAGTCGCCGAACTTATGGCTAACAAACTTGGTTTGTTTAATCATATTATTTGCTTTTTAAATTAGGAGTTTGTTTAATCATATGTATTTGCTTTTTAAATTAGGATAATCTGCCCACAATTGCCTTTCAGAGTAATGTGCCGAAACGCAAGAATTTCTTGGGGAGACAATTCCCGGCGAAAAATTTAGATGTATGCGTAAAAGCGCCGAAGGTTTTGCTTTTGGAATGTTTTTTCAAAAACATATTTCTGTCAGAATTGCAGCACTCAGATTTTAAAAATCGTCTAGAGATGTTAGCACGGCAGTTCGTCTTCCGCCTTCGTCTGCTGGACCGTGGGAGGTTAGGGGGCGAAAAGAAGCGAGTGTGGGAGGAGTGTGTTAATAATTAGGGACAACTGAAATGAGGGTTTACTCTGTTAGTTGATCTGTTGACGGGACTGCTTTTGCGTTTGTGTGCTCGTTTTCGTTTTCATTGCTCCATCTATTTGATTTCATCTTTTTATATTACCACATTCCCTTTATCCGTACTTTCGATTTGCGGATTCCTTTTTTTTGAATCAGTTGTATGCAAATTATCTTATATTGCATCTGTTCGATTTATTCTGTCATCTCCCACCCTCCCCCCTCCACCCCTCCACCCCTCCTCTTCCACTTTCCTTCAAACTGGTGCCGCCTGTGATTCCCAGGCTCAGTTTCATGGTTAAAAGGCCCACTACGTTAGTTTGCCATTCTCCTAATCATGAAATAGAGGCAGGGAATTTGTAATCGGAATTGAGTAATTTTAGGTATATTGGCAACGCCATACACATCGCACGATGCGGTGGACGAGGCGAAACGCCATCTGAGTGAGGTGAGGCAACGAAGCGCCAGAAGGGCGATCCCAACCCTCGGTACTCCGTCCGGTTCGCAGAGTTTCTCGCGGCGTCGTGCGCATGTGTCTGCAGCGCAACTCGATTCTCTTGCCATGACAATCAAGCAGGCATTCCCTGCCATATCGCTGATCACCATTAGGTATTGTACATCGGGCTTGTTTTGCCTGGATCGACAAAATTTTAAGAGCATTCAATTTTTTTTCAAAAAAAAATTGGTAATAATAACAATTATTTTCATGTTGTCTGTTGGAAGGGTGCTGTAGTTGCAAAGGTAATCCAGATCTTGGCACCACATGTTCGCGTCATTTGCATAACCTTCTGACCTATGGGTCCTGAATCAGGAGATCGTGTTTTGGGCTCAGTCAAAGTTCTTTAGAACATTGGTAGATTACGTACGGTCGTGGTTGACATATCTGACCATTGTAAATAGATATGCATTTACAGATAGGTATGCATGCAAGTAAGCAGTTGGCATATGCCGTTTTGCCCTTGAAATAGAATTTTAAAAAGTGCATAACTTGGCAATCGCTTTGTAGCTTTTTTGGCAGTGTTTATTTTCGACCATTCTTTTATACAGCTTAAATCGGTGTTGATATTATTTTTGAATCTGATGTCGCTGATGTGCTGTGTATTTAGAGATGATCTTGAAGTGACACAAGACGGCAACGTGACGTGTGAGCGCATTGCGTCAGGAATGCTGAGCAACAAGAACACTCATTTGGTAACGGGGGATATGCCTGGCGGTGATGGATGGGCAGTAAGTGCCGATCCGATGGAATGGCGTAAGACGTTTATGAATCGGAAATGGGCCATGATCGAGGCGAATCGTGCTAAATATTTGAAACGAATCAACGACAAGTTGAACGCCATCAGCCAATTACAGGAGGATGAATAGTTTTGTGTACTGAAGTGGGGCGCATATGGTCTGTATGAAGGGGAGTGAAAAACGGTAACGTATAACAATTGGCGTGTATCGGATTTGTTACCGAAGTGTTGGCTGACTGCGATCTTTTTTGGCAGTGTTTATTTTCGACCATTCTTTTATACAGCTTAAATCGGTGTTGATATTATTTTTGAATCTGATGTCGCTGATGTGCTGTGTATTTAGAGATGATCTTGAAGTGACACAAGACGGCAACGTGACGTGTGAGCGCATTGCGTCAGGAATGCTGAGCAACAAGAACACTCATTTGGTAACGGGGGATATGCCTGGCGGTGATGGATGGGCAGTAAGTGCCGATCCGATGGAATGGCGTAAGACGTTTATGAATCGGAAATGGGCCATGATCGAGGCGAATCGTGCTAAATATTTGAAACGAATCAACGACAAGTTGAACGCCATCAGCCAATTACAGGAGGATGAATAGTTTTGTGTACTGAAGTGGGGCGCATATGGTCTGTATGAAGGGGAGTGAAAAACGGTAACGTATAACAATTGGCGTGTATCGGATTTGTTACCGAAGTGTTGGCTGACTGCGATGTGTCTGTGCAAGAGGATGTGCAAACATTTTCAAGTCATCCATTTTCTACGCCTCATTGTTTCCACCGTTGACCAAACGACACCGCTTAACGCCTAATACCAGCGGTCCTTGAGTTTTTGAGCTTCACCAGTAATATATAAGGCGGAGGTTACTCATTGCGTCAGGAATGCTGAGCAACAAGAACACTCATTTGGTAACGGGGGATATGCCTGGCGGTGATGGATGGGCAGTAAGTGCCGATCCGATGGAATGGCGTAAGACGTTTATGAATCGGAAATGGGCCATGATCGAGGCGAATCGTGCTAAATATTTGAAACGAATCAACGACAAGTTGAACGCCATCAGCCAATTACAGGAGGATGAATAGTTTTGTGTACTGAAGTGGGGCGCATATGGTCTGTATGAAGGGGAGTGAAAAACGGTAACGTATAACAATTGGCGTGTATCGGATTTGTTACCGAAGTGTTGGCTGACTGCGATGTGTCTGTGCAAGAGGATGTGCAAACATTTTCAAGTCATCCATTTTCTACGCCTCATTGTTTCCACCGTTGACCAAACGACACCGCTTAACGCCTAATACCAGCGGTCCTTGAGTTTTTGAGCTTCACCAGTAATATATAAGGCGGAGGTTACGAGAGTTAGAAAGAGGTAATGGAGTCTTCAAATAACTCGACATGCTGTAGCTGTGCATACTGAGGCTTCCTCGTTTCTCTGTCCAGCATTTAGTACAGCTGAACGTGAAGCAAGTAAGTGGAAATATTATGGGCTGGTCCCATGGGTGATATTCTTCGAGCGGATATGGCTCGGCTGTAACGCATATTTTAGTTTCTCAGAAATTCTTACCTCATCGACCAGTCATTTAATTGTTGATTGTGGAATTATTAACGCTAGTCCTTCTTAACTATGACTTACCAATTTGTCATGTTGGTATGAAGATAATAAACACCTTCACAGAAAGATCTGAAAAGATGAAACAATTCTCAGTTACGCTGCACAACGAGTGGTCATTTGTCACTCATTTACCCATTAAGATGTCAACGATCGCGGTAAACGTCCGTTTTATTTGAGGTATCATGATCGCGGTAAACATCCGTTTTATTTAAGGTGTTTGGACAACGACATTTGAGTTTCTGAGTTGATAGCGTTAGCAGCGCCCTGCTATGTCTTGTTTGTGTCTTGAAGGGTTATATGAGTGCCACACAATTCTTTTCCGTTGTTCTAAAGTGGTAATTGCTGGCAATTTACCCCTAAACAAGGGATGCTAAAACAACGTTGTGATACGTAGAAGCAGCCGCCTTTTCGCATCAGTGTGTACAGTTTAACAGGTGAGTTTCAACTACACAAAGTGAAATCTACTTTGTGAAGAATCACTTTAAGTTGCCCATTTCGTATACAACGATACGAAACGGCGGTCACTTGCCAATATGGCAGTTTTTTACTGTGGCATGTCTTGTACTTTGTGCCACATGAGAGCTGTATAATAGTGGTTTAGTATGGTTCTTGTCAGTTTGTGTCTCTTACAAGTGCGTGCCGCTTCCTGTCTTATTTAAATGGAGTTGGTTGTTGCTATCAGGAGGACGTGAATATGACGCTTCTTTTATAGGAAATTTGCATGATCTTTTAATGGATAGGTGGGGGAAATTCCTCAGAAGATAATCTGACCATTCGCAGAGAACTTGGGATATCCAATTAATCTTTTATTTTGAAGAAGAAAAGATTTTCTTCTTTGCTTGAAAATTTATCCGCTACGTTCCATGGTTGATTTCCTTGATTCTTGATGCACTTTTCGCAATCTTGAAAAACACAAAACTGAGGCATTTCAGATGAACTTTGCAGACCAATTTCTTTCTTCTTTTACTCGATTTAAATTTTTATTTAAATCGATTGGCGTTGGCGGTGTTTTGCTTCATATTCGTTTTTGGTCGTTTTCCTTCAGCCATATCTCTTGTTCATGATTTTTCACATCAGATCACCTAGCAGCTGATTGGCATATATCCCACAAGGCCAGAGAATGATCGATTCAGTTTAGCCTTCTAAGATTTTCCAACGGTAAGAGAGGACGAAGATTCATATGGAAAATCAGATAAGTTCATCATTTTTAAATTTATTTTAAAATCGCTGTGCTAACAGATAATCCAGTCGTAGAAATAAGGAAGACAAGACATATTGACGATGGAGCGGAAATGTTGAGGGTTAGTCGCTCACAGATACAGCAGCATGATGCCTAGAAAATTCAGATTCTGTGAGGAAGTACGGGTGTAATCGCTCGAATCTTTTAAGTTTTAAGATAAAGAGTGTGGGCTCGTTTTCATTGTTCATTCAAGACCAGTGATGGACTTGTTTCTGAATTGATCTGTCCCTACTCTGGAAAAATCTCTAATGTAATAGAAATTTAAGAAACAAGGCAAGGGTTTGAGGATATACTTATTTTTAAGTCGTTTGATGAGAAGGAGCAGCACTGTTTGGAATATTTGACACAGCTACGCAACGCTTGGATGAGAAATAATGCTAACGTCCTCACCTCTTCCCAACACTCGGAAATGATCGCGACTTTCCTTTCGTTTTTTTTCGGTCGAATAGCGGCTTATGAATCTTTTCTCCCCTCATGTTCTTCACTTCCCTCCCCGTTCTCTCAGTTGGAAAGCAAAGGGGTAAGCTCATGTATGGAGGGGTGATGCACTGGCCTACATGACATGCCTTTAATCGTTGAACAGCGATCGCTTTATTTCGTCGGCTTGTGATGCTATACAGATTTACTTCTATTCATTCTGGTAAGCGAGAACGACAGGTGTTGGTGATAGTGATAATAAATACGCTCACCTCCTCGACCACGACACGTAAACATTTCAAAGGGGATTTGTGGGTGTGCTGAGTAAAAGCTGTCAGCGTGTAACAAAAGAAAGGCGTTTGCCTTACAGATTTGCTACAACAAAATTTTACTTGTGAATTTTCATTCTGAAGATGCTCGCTTGCTGATCAATTTTCGTCGATACAAATGCTACATAAGCATCTGTTCGGATTTATTTTTAGTTGTCTTTCAGTATGTTTGCTTGATTGTTTTTTGATATTTTGGTTTAGTGGATGCGTTGTTAAAAAAAGATAAAGGAGACGGCGTGAACGATCGAATTTAGACGTGGGGGACTAAGAGTTGCGATCGCTTGAAGAGGGGGTAATTTTGCGGGGAGAGGGCCATGCGAACAATCGTGCTGAAAGGGCAACTGAATTCGGGGAAGGGCCAGACATAAAGAGATTTTATGTGGAAATGTGTGTCAAAGAGGAACATGACGAACTGATTTCGAAGGGGAAATCGAGTTTTAAATGATGAGAGGAGAAGAGGGCTTTTGCGAACTTTCACTTCCAAGAGAGATGAAATTGAGGAGGGGGAATGAAAAGGCTGAATTCGACAGTTCGGAAAATGTGAGCATTATCGAAACGGGGAAGATGCGATGATTGCGAATAGTTATTTTTTGTGAGTCAACGTTTTTAAATCGATAGCGCAGCAATGTGTGCAGTGTGTCACTTTGTAGCGTGTCGTCCGTCAAAATCTCGGGTGTTATCTTTCTCGCTCCAAACGGCTTTTTTGGAGTGGACGGTCGAGAGGGAGAGAGGTACTTGCAAATTTTGGAATTTTTGATAAATCTTTGATGAATCTTGGTAATTTGGCAAGAATAGAAATGAATTGAAAATGTTATGAAGTTCTTAAGGGAAGTCGCCTGAAGCGCGCATTCTTTTTGGCGTATTTAGCAAGTGCGGGTTACTGAAAACGGGCTGTTGTATTGTTTCGATAGTTGGAGGCTATTGTTGTTTGAGAATTGTGAGGCGCAAATTATCGAAAACTGAACGAGCGGGGATGCCTGTATGCGATTGGAATCTCCTCAATCTTCGTCGAATCCACTTTAATTGCACTGACGATTTCTGGTAGAGCTAGGTGGGTCCTCTCTTGTAAACGTGCTGTTGCATATATATGCATAAATATGAACGCCTCGTCCAGCCCACCGCTCATTGTAACGACTTCCGTCCAAAGATCATGAATGCAAAAGTCGGAAACATCGTGTATCCCAATTTTGAAACAAATTTGTTGACCTGCTACCACAGCTGATTAGTTCATAACCATTTTCGTGAACAGAATTTTGATGATGGCGTTGCAAAGAAGGAAAAGTCTTTAAGTTTTTGGAATTTGAGCGTTGGTGTAGAAAACAAAAAGTTAACGACCAGTAGCTTTAAGTTCTTCAACCGGTTGTCTGGAGGAAAGAGTCAACGACTGCATTAACGATGGCGAGACAGGGGCGTGTAAGAAATATTCATTTGTGTGATTGTTTTCCTGAAGCATCATTAATGTTATTCGCCTGTAAACGGAAAGTGAAGGTTACGCTCATTTCATTTTATAGAATGCACGGATATGTGCTATTTTTTTAGATTCCCGACAACAACTTGATTTTATGCCAGATTCCAGTACATCGTTAATTAAATTAAAACCCAACGACTAGCATTTCAGTTGAGTTGGAAGAGTGTGGGAGAGAAAAACCGTCGAAATCAGCTCGTTCCCGGATGGGACCAATAACTCTGCCATGCGTTTGTTGTTCTCCCAATGAAAAGAGAAGTGCAAAGTGAAACAGTTGTGGATCAAAAGAGAGACAAAGTTGTATTAAGCGGAATTGTTGTTATGGTTATGTTACTTCTCAAGTTACTGGTTAAGTAAGAATACGTAAGAAAATAGGAGGACATTTTAGATCAGTTTTTAACGAAACCAAATCACCATAGCAACAGTTCTTGTTTTTAACGTAGTACATTGGTTGTGCAGTTACTGTGCAGCAATTTTATAGCACTGCTCACGTTGACATAATGCATATAAGCTAACAAAGTTTCATATATCGCGGTGATTGAAAGTTTTTTTTTCACGTTAAAGTTCCCGTAATAAATTTTTTAATAGTTATTCTAATGGTTTTCGCCATTTCCATACCATATATCGTGTTATTTGCATGTGCAAGTGTACGTTCATATTCGTCGAATTTAGATTATCGTTTAATTTAGGTGCTGCGCAGTTGTGGATGACAGATATTGAATTGCGCATTCAAAGGCTGACATTGCCGACGCGCGGTGGGGTTGTGAATAGTTGGTGTAGTGGTATAGCTTGTTGCTATGGGTTTTGACGGGTTTGGTTCAGTTCCTCGAGCGATTGCATGTCTCCGTGAAGATAAACCAGCTCACTCCGAAGCTAATGAGGAAAAGAACTATTGGTCTAACTTGCTGAGAGACTTCCGCCAACGAAATTTCCAGGTAGCTATTGTGAGGTGGGCTATTTCGTACGCTGGAAGCGCTTTGCAGAGAGAGTTTGGAAGCGAAAATGCTTTCGAGCATGCAACATTCGAGCATAGCAAAGGAATAGTGTGGCAGGAAGCGTTGCGAGTTTGTGATTATTGGGCATAAATTCCTCATATTTACTAGATCTACCGTTTAAACCGCATTGCGCTGTGGCTTAATTGAACTTCTGTGCAGCACTTTAACTGCGAGGTGACAATGATGTGATATTAGCGGTGGCTTAGGGTTTGCGATTTTCTTGCGGTGCGCCCATCAAGAGTTTGTTGTACACCAGTGAGAGGGTATTATTTACAGCTTGTCACACTCACGGAATGCGCGGTCTGTTGCGTGTATGGAGTAACTTTGAGCAGTCGTGTTCAGCAGCGCTGTCGTCCAGCTGTGTACAAGCTGCTTCTAGGCGAACTGGTCGTGGTTGCAGTAGTGTACCTACATGCAAAGATGAATGGCGTTTTCGAGCGGCCACCGTTAAAGGCTTCACCCGAAATATGATAAGAAGATTCGGCATTGACACTGGACTGGAGGATACGGTGAGAGAGATTATTGCTTTAAGTTTGAGGACGGAGAATCTAATTTTTTTAGGGGGAGGGGGGGGAGAGAGAAGGGGGGAGAGGGTGGGTAGGAAAGGGAGCGAAAAATCGGGTCGAACAAAAGACAGCAGTGGGGTGATGGTAAGAGAAGCGTTTCCAGAATGTCATCGAGTGACTTTGCACGATATGTACGCGACCGTATTTCTTTGCAGATCTCACCTGGCACGTACTCTGCGGAATTCCTGTACACATCTCCCATTGAAACATTATCTTAAAAGAAGTTTACGTATTCCGGATAACTTTTATGAACGCTACTCGTTGTCAGAACTAAAGATAGCCGAATAAAGTTTGTTCTTAGAGCTGGCCAAGTGAAATATGACTAGGAAAATGTATTGTGAAGTGCTATACTCGATATCAACATAAGAAATACGATAGTTTCTGTGAGTTTGAGTTGTCCTAGGTCGGAAAGTTGCAGTAGAATTATGAAGCTGAACTTCAAAAGATTTTTAGAATTTAATGTGTGCAGAATTCCACTAGCGCAGGACAGCAAGGCCTAATTATAGTTAGATCTTTACGCCCATTAATCACTTCTTAAACGTCTGGTACCCCAATTTCTGTACAGTGTTTAAACTGTGATCATGGTGATCCAGTCGGGTTGCAATAAGCAGGCGACCGCCTGTTCACGATGAGCAGTTTAAACTTGTTAGGTATAACAACTCCGCAGGTAGGCGGCCGACTTTATGTGTTCCAGCGATGACAATGGGAAATTTTTGAGGGCGTGTACCTATAAAGAGTCAGTATAAGTTCATGGAGAGTTGAAGTATGTTCGCGGTAGTTCTTGAAAATCGTGGAAGATGCATTAATTTTTATGTTGATGCGGACTTCTTTCTCAAAGAAGTATTTTTTGGGTTGCCTGGATTTTGTGAGGCATTACAAACAGTAGAAAAAACTTTACGTACTCGTTTTGCTCACCTTTATCGGGCCTCAGAGGTTAAAGCGTTCATGAGCATCGCTGGTAGTTCGCTAAATTATTCGGCATTCTTTGCTTTTACCATCGGAATGCGATTAAGTCCTCGTAATTGAACTTTTTGGCATCCATATAATAGCCGAAATGCGTCCGAGAAAATTGAGACTGTACACTTGGCTTGAAAAAAAACGGCAGAAATCTGATTGGAGATCTATGTGTTTGCTACAGTTCAGAAAAAGAAATTATTTTTGTTTAGTGCGTCTGTGATGAACACTGATGGGTGCTGCCCTCTGAAGGACGTTTGATTCGTCGCTGAAAATTTCTTAACGTACGCCTCAACCACCAGATTTGAGTGCAGAGTTTTAAAGTAAAATTTCGATAGGGAAGCTAATTTGCTCGCTAGGAAGGTTCGGCATATGAACGTACTAGGCGTTCGCTGATGTGCAACGCACTGCAACGACGCAGTTCGAATTCGCTGAACTGGAAACGGGTGGGAATTAAGAATTAAGAACTTTTGTGTGGGAGAATGCGCACAATTTGCGCTTGTGAGCACAGTCTACGAAGAGTAGCGGTTTAAATCAGTTGTGACCTGCAAACGCTCCATTTTAAGGTCCGCAAGAGCGTTTTTTGGCGGACGTGTTTGTGCCTTGTGTCCCAAGAAGTTAGCCTTCCATGCTGTGAGAGAGGGAAGATTTTTTAAATCGTGCTGGGACTTTTAGTTTGGTATACTGCAGATGGTGTTGATATCAGCAGGAAGTAAAGGTAAACGACGCAAACTGGACGATCGAAAACGCCAACAATTGGGTATTATATTTGCTGAGCGACTTGTTGACATAATCGCCAATGATGAAAAGTTCGCATCTCTTGGTCTACAGCTGTCTAAGGTCTAAATTTCTTTCCTATAACCGAGGAAATAACTTCTACCTACAATAATCTTTTTTTGTTGTTTTCAGGAACTTTTTGATTAATGCAAAATTAATGGTGCCTAACTGATACGGCAAATTTATCGGGAGGGTATTAAAAAGTTGTGATGTCTCCGTGTGAGAGTTTTTTTCTGAACATAAACAGCATTCTTTAATGTAAGCTTAATTGTTTTGATACTAATAAACGTTTTCTCATCATCATCAGCACAACACCACCTCCCCACTCCCCACTCATCCTCCATTCACCAAAAATAGACTCCCTAGGGAATATGTCTCCCTGGATGCAGACAGATTTATAAGCTGTCGCTATGTTCCCCGATATCTTAAAGGCGTTTTTGTTTTTATTTCTCGTGTAAATTCCCCTTTCGGCTTTTGTGCCGTGAAGAGCTGTGTGGTTGTTTGGTGCAAAGTCATGATTACCATGCACGAATTTTGAGTTCTGTTCTCTTCTCATGCTCCATTTTCGAGAAGGACAATGGTGAAGGGAAGGGGGGAGGGGCGAGAGGAGGAGCTGAGACCACTCTTTCCATAGGATGCCACCTTAATTCCTATAGCGCCGTGTTTCGATTTGTTCTTTTTTTTTATTGAGAGCCGTAATTGTGGGACCTTCATTTTTGAAGGATAGGCACAACTGTAACAGTTATTGCATCTTTTATGATATGTTACGGTTGTTTTACAAAACACCCCGTTTTGAATAAACTGAGTACTTCGATCCCTCAGGTCCCTATGCGATCCCATTTCGATTCCTCAGGTGGATGCTTACGTATTCTGAATGTATGGTCACTTTTCCGCTCAATGGCATATATTGTCACTTTTCCGCCGCGTTCTTCCAGGTGAGCACGATGGAGCTTAGGCTTTTGCCGTTCGGTAGTCCTCTCATCAGAAGCGTATCTGAGTGAGAGAACATAAATGGATTACTAGTTGGCACCACTTAGGGAAACATCATGAACTTTTCACTAGCACATTAGCATCGACACTTTAGATTTGAAACGTTCGAGTGAATTTTCAGGTAGACGTTGCTCCGTCATTTGTCGATATGCGTGTTTTTTGGCTTGCTAAAGGAGATGACACTGACCAGGTGGTTACACTTCAGTAAATTTTGTTCACATTACACAATTAACTTAGCAGATGCGACCTGATATTAGAAATCAGGACGCAGTGAATACTAGATCTATTCTTCGTTGTTCTCCCCTCTCCCATCCTTTCCCTGAATTGAAAGCAGTTACTTTATAGGGAAGCTTTCTAGAATTTTGAGTTCCGTTCTCTTCTCATGCTCCATTTTCGAGAAGGACAATGGTGAGGGGGGGGGGGGGGGGGGGGAGAAGGAGCTGAGGCTTCACTCTTTCCACAGGGTGCCACCCCAGTGGGCAGTTTTATGGAGGAGATAGTATGTCGAGATCTCCCGATTATGAAAACAAGATCTTAAAAAATCCTGCTCTTCTTTAACAACTTTAGAAGCGAGTGAAGCTGCAATAAAGAATGAGATCTTATCCTCTGGCGTCAATTTCATACGCCAAAAAAAGTGTCTACTTTATTTTTTCAATATTAGTTTGACCAGTGAAGGCTTGCATAAGTTGAGCATATGCGTTAACTTCAGCACACTATTTCTGTGTCATTTGCGAATAGCCAACGCAAAAATCGCACATTCAGAACGTGCGATATGCTTATGATTTTGGTCTCAAACCATAGCCATTTGTTACAAAAGGTCGGTCACGT
Organism: Toxocara canis; assembly: GCA_000803305.1. NCBI lineage: Eukaryota > Metazoa > Nematoda > Chromadorea > Rhabditida > Toxocaridae > Toxocara > Toxocara canis. The sequence goes on along the minus strand of JPKZ01003266.1, from coordinate 75,601 downwards.
ACAGACGGATATGCTGCTTGTTATTTCCCCTCTTATCGTGATAATGACTTGAGTTGAAACCCATTTCGTGAAAATTCAACTGTCCGTTTCTCAGAGTCGTTCTGACGTTTTCGCGTGCAAAACACAAATCTTAGGATGAGGTGTTTTTGCCGGAATCCTGGAGAACCGGTTATGAAGAGGATCCATTTTCTGATTCTGTTTGTGTACTAATTAATGTACTGATTAGTTGTGTAATGTGATAAAATTTTAAGCATGGAGGGTGGAGAGAGAGGGAGGGGGGAGG
>JPKZ01003266.1:61811-74662 GCA_000803305.1 Toxocara canis | reverse complement strand
GAGGAGGAGGCGAGAGAAAGAGTTCATTTGCGCTGAGGCCATGAGCTGGAGTTCGCTAGGATTCGCAGACTTGCAGGCGATGACTAAGGACAGGTAAACAATTGGAAATCCTTGATGGCTCGCGCAAATTATAATTACCATTTGAGGCAAAACTGACGAGTGTGGTTCAATATTTTGTTTATATTTATTCAAATTAATGAATAAATATTCACAAATACTTTGCCATCAAAAATTAATATTTGATGTTGTTTTTAATGAAATAATTTCTGTTCAGTAGTGGCAGATGTATGTTGTCAAATTTATATTACCGAACAGGAGAACGTAAAATTGTGGTGAATCGGACTCAGGAGAGATCTGCATATTATTAAAGGCGTCATATATTGCGGTTGATCGCAGCCACTACTTTCTTATCGCTGTAGTCAACTAGTCGAGCTGTTTCGTGCCGAATTGTTAGAGGCAAAAATATTTTTTTCAAACTGCGAGATCGTGACAGTTTTCGATGGGCCAAGGCATATCTAAATCTTAGTAGTTTCGTGCTTTAACCATATGAGCCACAAAGAATGCCCATAATCCCTGTTTCCTTTTCTACCCTCCCCGCTCCCCGCCCTGTTCTCTTCTCTCTCTCTCTGTGCCAACAGCAACATAACTATGCTGTACAAGGTAGTTGTTTATTACTGCTTCTTTTGCAGCGCACATCCGAAGTGCTTGAACAGTCAGCATCTGTCATTCGTAAACGACTTGCGGAATCGATGAGTAATTTCAGTGTACCTCAGGTGAAATTCATTGAAGACCGCAGTCATCTCGCCTTGATGGTATCGCTTTTAAAATTTTTGAAATCATTTTCTCGTCGTTAGTGTTTTCCCATTTTTTCTACTCATACCAACAGTCCATGTTCTTTTATAAGGGATTTCCTTAATTTCGAAACTTTCCTTAATTTTTTAACAGCTCAGTTGCTTTCAAAACAAACTATCTTGTTTAAAGCAGTTTAAATAAATGGCACAAATTTCAAACTTCTTCCATTTGGAATTCATAGTTTTTCAAAATTAACTGTTTTTTTTATTCTTTACTGACTCAATGGTAGTTGCAATTTGGACCATGCCCGCCCTCCCCCTCGGGGTTTGAATTTCAAGGTTATGGGCGTTCCCGCCTCTCGAATAGAAAGCATAGTTCGCTCCTTTCAATCAGTTTACAGTGTACCTCAGGTGAAATTCATTGAAGACCGCAGTCATCTCGCCTTGATGGTATCGCTTTTAAAATTTTTGAAATCATTTTCTCGTCGTTAGTGTTTTCCCATTTTTTCTACTCATACCAACAGTCCATGTTCTTTTATAAGGGATTTCCTTAATTTCGAAACTTTCCTTAATTTTTTAACAGCTCAGTTGCTTTCAAAACAAACTATCTTGTTTAAAGCAGTTTAAATAAATGGCACAAATTTCAAACTTCTTCCATTTGGAATTCATAGTTTTTCAAAATTAACTGTTTTTTTATTCTTTACTGGCTCAATGGTAGTTGCAATTTGGACCATGCCCGCCCTCCCCCTCGGGGTTTGAATTTCAAGGTTATGGGCGTTCCCGCCTCTCGAATAGAAAGCATAGTTCGCTCCTTTCAATCAGTTTATGTCGTTAAATGTGAAATGCTAGGACTTGTGAAGCGCAAAGTAGTTGAATGTGGCCCTCAAATCGGCTCTCAAATGCGCCTTCTGAGCGTTGTTTACATTCCAAATCGTATCAAACGTAGGTCTTCTCGCTGAATCTGTAATAACCGAACTACGTTGCAGCTATGTGGGGTGCATATGTGGAAGTCTGCTATGAAGAGCATTTGGCGAAATCTGTGTCCAGTGTTTGTTTGGCTCAATTTATCCATTGTATTCAGTTTCTTGAAGATGCTGCTATAGTAGTCAACGTAATTTTTCCCTCTACATTTAATCGATGCACCGTCGTGCTTCTGAACTGATCGTTCAATAAAATGGCGCACTGTGGTGCGATTCCCAAATGAAACTCACATGCGCAAGTAATGTTCAGCTGAGAACTAATTTAATCGCTGGTAGTTCTAAACGGAAGTTGTCCTCCGTCGGACTGCAGTCCTCTTTGCTACCATTCGTATAGAATCCTATTTTTCCACAGTTTCTTCCCGTCGCACCCTAGATTGGTATTCAGCCAGTCGTTTTGCAGGAAATGGATCAACTGTTCAAAGTCGCAGACTATGGAATGCAGTATCGCGCCGTTAGCCATACTGGGGCTATTCTTGGATCTCCAGCGGACGCGGGTATTCTGCCAGGCGACAAAGGCAGAAAGGTGCGAGAAAAGGCTATTCCTAAGTGGGTGAGAAGGAAAGTAAGTGCCGACGAGGAGGAAGATGCCAATTTCGGGGATGTAACAACACACTCGGATGGATGATATACGTGATGCTTATATATGTACGCAGAGAGAAACAGCGGAATTCTTCTTCACATATTAAAATTTTCTATGCGAATTAAAGATTCCTTGTGTGAAATTTTGAAGAACGCACTTCGTTTTCGCTGTACGATGCGCCGTTCTAAAGATGCAACCATCTGAAAATCTCGATTTGTTCTCTTAGACGCAATTTTGCATCGGGTTTATCCATATTGAGTTGATTGTTTGCTAATGCTTTCCTCAGATCCTATGAATTATCGTTATTTGGGGAGCAGTTGTGCGCTATGGATAGGGCTTGATTGGCAAGGTGGTAAGATGATGCGCGTTTAGGTCATACTTCGAAAATAATCTAAGCTGATTGGAGTTGCACCGTTTTCAGAATTCCATTTCTTATATGAACTGTGATGAAGAAGATCAGCCGGTCGCATGCAAAGTGAAACTGTCTCGTGATGCGCAAGCAGCTTGTGTGTAAGCTTGTGTCTCGTGACGCTCTCATGGCATAGAAAAGCACTCAAATTATTTGTATACATAACTGAATGTGAAACTCATCCTCAAATTAGAAAATAAATATCAGCAGTAATGAATTGCCCGACTTCATTGCATATATGTGGACAATGAGCGGGACTGTTGCTATATGGACCACATAACAGTCGAATTTGTTAACGTCATAGATGCGTCATAGGTGCCGAAGTTTCATTCAGTACAAATCGAAATTATTCTTTTCAACCATAAATCAATCGCTTGTATATTTTTTTGTTGAATCAATCAATGAATCAATCAATCAATCAAATCAATCGTTGACTTATATCTATTTTCTGATTTGTTCAGGAGCATTTGAAATAACAGCGGTGTGTGGCAAATAGACTGCTGTATGGAAAAGACTGTAAGTGGCGTGAGACTGAAAAGATGGTTTTACTTCAATTGGTGCGATGGCGCTGTTTTTGGGAAAATAAGAATGATGTTCGTAACTGCTATCCGGGTATTGAGCAAATCACTTTGTAAGTCTCTTTTTGAAGCTACATTCTTCTAACAAGTTGGAGAATCAGTAAGAGTCATTTCGTATAATAGAGGCTTAACGTTAACTCCTTTCGGCTATTTCAGTGCTTGTCGCATTAGGATCCTTCAACTCGGTTGTCAAATGTCTCCTTGTTTGTTTTTCAGCGACCCCGACTTTTTAAGGGATTATTAAATAAGCCAATTTTTTTTCATATTACTTTTCCCAAATTCTAGTTAGCAGCAATTTTGCTGATGTGGATGTTCTGAGAATAGCCTGTGGATTGATCAACTTAAAATCATTTTCTCGTCGTTAGTGTTTTCCCATTTTTTCTACTCATACCAACAGTCCATGTTCTTTTATAAGGGATTTCCTTAATTTCGAAACTTTCCTTAATTTTTTAACAGCTCAGTTGCTTTCAAAACAAACTATCTTGTTTAAAGCAGTTTAAATAAATGGCACAAATTTCAAACTTCTTCCATTTGGAATTCATAGTTTTTCAAAATTAACTGTTTTTTTTATTCTTTACTGACTCAATGGTAGTTGCAATTTGGACCATGCCCGCCCTCCCCCTCGGGGTTTGAATTTCAAGGTTATGGGCGTTCCCGCCTCTCGAATAGAAAGCATAGTTCGCTCCTTTCAATCAGTTTATGTCGTTAAATGTGAAATGCTAGGACTTGTGAAGCGCAAAGTAGTTGAATGTGGCCCTCAAATCGGCTCTCAAATGCGCCTTCTGAGCGTTGTTTACATTCCAAATCGTATCAAACGTAGGTCTTCTCGCTGAATCTGTAATAACCGAACTACGTTGCAGCTATGTGGGGTGCATATGTGGAAGTCTGCTATGAAGAGCATTTGGCGAAATCTGTGTCCAGTGTTTGTTTGGCTCAATTTATCCATTGTATTCAGTTTCTTGAAGATGCTGCTATAGTAGTCAACGTAATTTTTCCCTCTACATTTAATCGATGCACCGTCGTGCTTCTGAACTGATCGTTCAATAAAATGGCGCACTGTGGTGCGATTCCCAAATGAAACTCACATGCGCAAGTAATGTTCAGCTGAGAACTAATTTAATCGCTGGTAGTTCTAAACGGAAGTTGTCCTCCGTCGGACTGCAGTCCTCTTTGCTACCATTCGTATAGAATCCTATTTTTCCACAGTTTCTTCCCGTCGCACCCTAGATTGGTATTCAGCCAGTCGTTTTGCAGGAAATGGATCAACTGTTCAAAGTCGCAGACTATGGAATGCAGTATCGCGCCGTTAGCCATACTGGGGCTATTCTTGGATCTCCAGCGGACGCGGGTATTCTGCCAGGCGACAAAGGCAGAAAGGTGCGAGAAAAGGCTATTCCTAAGTGGGTGAGAAGGAAAGTAAGTGCCGATGAAGAGGAAGATGCCAATTTCGGGGATGTAACAACACACTCGGATGGATGATATACGTGATGCTTATATATGTACGCAGAGAGAAACAGCGGAATTCTTCTTCACATATTAAAATTTTCTATGCGAATTAAAGATTCCTTGTGTGAAATTTTGAAGAACGCACTTCGTTTTCGCTGTACGATGCGCCGTTCTAAAGATGCAACCATCTGAAAATCTCGATTTGTTCTCTTAGACGCAATTCTGCATCGGGTTTATCCATATTGAGTTGATTGTTTGCTAATGCTTTCCTCAGATCCTATGAATTATCGTTATTTGGGGAGCAGTTGTGCGCTATGGATAGGGCTTGATTGGCAAGGTGGTAAGATGATGCGCGTTTAGGTCATACTTCGAAAATAATCTAAGCTGATTGGAGTTGCACCGTTTTCAGAATTCCATTTCTTATATGAACTGTGATGAAGAAGATCAGCCGGTCGCATGCAAAGTGAAACTGTCTCGTGATGCGCAAGCAGCTTGTGTGTAAGCTTGTGTCTCGTGACGCTCGCATAGCATAGAAAAGCACTCAAATTATTTGTATACATAACTGAATGTGAAACTCATCCTCAAATTAGAAAATAAATATCAGCAGTAATGAATTGCCCGACTTCATTGCATATATGTGGACAATGAGCGGGACTGTTGCTATATGGACCACATAACAGTCGAATTTGTTAACGTCATAGATGCGTCATAGGTGCCGAAGTTTCATTCAGTACAAATCGAAATTATTCTTTTCAACCATAAATCAATCGCTTGTATATTTTTTTGTTGAATCAGTCAATGAATCAATCAATCAATCAAATCAATCGTTGACTTATATCTATTTTCTGATTTGTTCAGGAGCATTTGAAATAACAGCGGTGTGTGGCAAATAGACTGCTGTATGGAAAAGACTGTAAGTGGCGTGAGACTGAAAAGATGGTTTTACTTCAATTGGTGCGATGGCGCTGTTTTTGGGAAAATAAGAATGATGTTCGTAACTGCTATCCGGGTATTGAGCAAATCACTTTGTAAGTCTCTTTTTGAAGCTACATTCTTCTAACAAGTTGGAGAATCAGTAAGAGTCATTTCGTATAATAGAGGCTTAACGTTAACTCCTTTCGGCTATTTCAGTGCTTGTCGCATTTGGATCCTTCAACTCGGTTGTCAAATGTCTTCTTGTTTGTTTTTCAGCGACCCCCGACCCCGACTTTTTAAGGGATTATTAAATAAGCCAATTTTTTTTCATATTACTTTTCCCAAATTCTAGTTAGCAGCAATTTTGCTGATGTGGATGTTCTGAGAATAGCCTGTGGATTGATCAACTTAAAGTTTTATTAGCATTTGATAATGTCAGTGTTGTATACGTTTACATTATTTTGATAAATCATTCAGCATACGAATTGTGGGATATGAAAAGGCCTCCAAACGTCGGGTTGAGATCTGGTAACGTCACAATCTCTCAGTGTTCGTTTGGCGGTAGGAAAATTGTAAAGCAAACCACAATTTCGAATGCTGAGGTCATGGGAACGCGGGCAGAATACATCACTTTAAAAAAAAATCTGGTCTTGCTAGTTTTTCCCCGCTTTTTTGAGACAGAGCTCATTAAAGCTATGGAATACGACAAACGCATAAAAAGAAGCAGTAATTAAACTTCAGTAAATTATAAATTTGGGATTGAAACACTTGCAGGTTCATATTTTTTGTTGAATGATTTCATCCGGCGATCTTTTTGGTGTGCCTTGTTAAAGTATATGGACTCCATCACTCGTTTTTTCAATTCATTTAATTACCCAACTTGGACATTCACTGCTACATGCATGGATGGATACGCCAAAACGTCATTGAATAAACTTCTGTTCGATCTGAGAAGTAACGGGCGCTGTTGCGTAAGCTCAGGGTTTCGAAACATTCATGGCGTTTTTCAGTCTGAGTGGGGTTTGTTTACCGTGAAGGCCATCGTACGGGTTGTGTCAATTGCGCTCGTTTAGTTAGCACAGCTTCCAAAATTCGATTTCTTATTTCTGCAAAAATCAAGCTTTACTTTTCTTTTTACCGACCTGTTCGACTGGTTGAGGGCATTGAACTGAGGAGATGTATCTTTTCGCCACAGATCATTTCTACTGTTTGCTTTTTAATGTAGTGTTCAGTGTTCAATCCGTATAGGTCGCCAGCCAAACAGTGGAGGATATGGGACAGAAGTGAGTTTCTTTTAGGGAACATTTTTATTTTAGTGGTAATTTGAGGTAAAAATTCGTGAAGTGCATATGTCTATATTAAATTATTTTCAAGTGGTCCACTAAACAAGTTCAAAAGTATAAGAAATAAATAAGTTTTGATATATAAATAAGCTAGTTCGCATATACAAAACTCACAAAATGTTCTTTGAGGGCACGAGAATACCTCGATTTGCACATGTCCGTTTCAACGTGCAATCATCAGCTTTAATCGTACCGAGTGGTTTAAGTATAAGATACCTACTCGGTCCATTGATCCACAGTATATCGTCTGAATTTTTCACATCTTCGCAACACTTCATTTGACTTTCACAACGGTATTATTAACTGCACATCAGTACTCGCCCTGTCCGAATTTCAGAATTGCTTAGCAGAGATCCAAATCGGGCAGTTCGACAATCACCGGAAAAAAATAAAAAATCGGTATGAAAAATTCTGCAAATACGGAATTTTCGGTGCTTTTGCTGCTTGCGGATCATTATTAGCGTTTTATGCGAGTTATTTTCGCAATTCAAGGCCTTCTTTTGCTCTTAAAATTGAGATCGTCAGAATTTTGGCCAAAAATTACGAAACCTGAAATTTTGTGTGAAAAAATGGTCAGTCACATAGTTCGGTTGAAACATTTTAACCGTCGAATATATTGAAAAATGGGGAGGGGGACGGGGTAGAAGGAATACGAGCATTTGCAATCGGCACCTGATCCTACGATCACGGAGCGACCTCTTGTCTTCATTAGTCAGTCGTTCATCCTGCACATCGCACTTTCATCGCTCCCTTCGACACAACTTTCAGGTGTACAGCTCCCTTCACATACAATACCGCACTGCGCACTTGAGACTTTGCATGTGTCATCCATCTTATTCCATCTCGAAATGCATCACGCTTGCAATAGAGAATACCCAGTTGAAACGCAGTTGCAATTCGAGATCATTGAAGCTGTCCTCAGAGCCACTCCCCACACCAACCCGATTTCATAAATTGCCCATAAACAATGAAGGTGCGTAATACATGTGTCCTTAGGGATGTTTTCCTTGATCATGCGACCCGACCGTTTACAAAGTGCATGTATCTTTAGGTGTTTATAACTTGCGCCAGCGTTGATGAATCAGTCCAGAATTGCGTATGGAAGCTCATCATACACGGTTATAAATTTAAAAATAAAAATTCTATCCGCGTTACACCCACAACGTCTCATAACTATAGCTTCAGTGACTTCCGATTTGAAACTACGACAGATAACAGAATGCACGCATATACACCAATCAACACAACATAATGCGCTTGTATATGTGAATTTGCCATCAACCGCCGACCCGATTTTCCGTTGAAAATAAAATGCGCAGCCTTTTGCTTGAGTGTGACGCTTGCATAAAAGTCGTTCAAGGCCGCACCTAAATTCTGATTCATCATCCCGTTCCACTCAGTAGCCTTACCGACAACAGTGAAACTACATTTGATTCCCCAACCTCCCCCCCTCTTCCCCTCCCCGCCACCCCCACCCTCAATCCTTAATAGTTGTGGGGAACTCATTCGAATTTTGTTTGAATTCGCGCTTAAAACCGTTTAGGATCTGTATGAATTTTTTCTTTAATGTTCGTTCAACAAATGGTTTACGGTCATTTTTCCGTGCGCGTTTAATTCCTTACACTGCGTTAGTGTTACGTAGAAGCGAGTTTCGAGCGTTCACACTGCGAGTCGTTGCGGTATTTGACTTCTTTGCGGTACCTGAGGTCCATGAACTTTCGAGTTTATAGGGTTGTACATCATACGCTCTGAGCTATCGAACTGTTCGAGCTAGCGAACCCATGACCCTTAGAAGTAATACTCATTTGATGTCTCCGTTTCTGCCGGTTTGTATTTAATGAGTATTGTCTCCTTTGTAAAGTGTATAACTTCCTCATACCGTCTAGTGTGCTCCAAATAAGGTGTCCGATCGCTTTCGATGCATCGTTCCTTTCATTGGCCACATGCGCTTCAGATCGTTTGCTGCCTTAACTGTTACTGATTGGCGCGTATGTTTGTTTATGATTCGATTCATGGATTGTTTCGGTAATAGCAGTTGTTATCGGTAGTTTTAAGGGGTCTAAGAACGCGATGACGGAGGAAAGCGCTGAAAAGTTGTATAGCACGCGCCTGGTCACGGTCAGCGGACCTCCGTCGCAATACGTGAAGCTGAACGTTGGTGGTGCTTTGTATAGTACAACGATCTCGACCCTCATCAAACATGACTCCATGCTGCAGGCTATGTTTTCTGGTCGTATGGAGGTGAGTTGTTTGTTGTTGCAGAAGAAAGACAACCTGCCACTTGCATATTAGCGGTGAACCGACTTAGTGATTATGGAAGCATCCACCCAATTCCTCCTTGAACGCCCCTCCCTTCCACCTCTCCCTCCCTCCATATTTTCAATTTTCAAAAATCGGCTCTTTGTTTTCCCGTTCAAACAAAGAGTTGTCACGTCTGTCCATCTGACACACGCCGGGCGGCACTCCGATAGCACTAAGGAAAGGTAGAACGACTGGCTCGTACCTATTGCTAAAAACGAATTCGGTTCGTGCTGGGGGCAGTGGTGATGGGCAAGAGCAAGAAACATTCCTATGTTATATGCTACCGGCGTAACAATAGCCCTGCTGGTTGCCGGGATATTAGGCAGCAAGCATTCTATAAAAGGACAAGTGGCAGAAGTAGACGACTGGATGGCACAAGCGGTGGGTTACATTGCTTTAAGGGTTGAAAATTGTACATCGTACAAACGATGATTTTTAAGTGGAGTGGGAAAAAAAAAGAGAACATGAAGTTTACTCAAGCACTCTTAACGGTATGGTGCGGTCGTTGATGAGGTAGTTCGCCACATGGCCGGGAGTATCAAGGAAGAAGAGGCTGTAAAAGGACTGCGGTTGCGTTGACGTTCATAGAGGAGTCACTAGAAGAACATTTTTCGCACGATTGCAGTTTAAGTAGTAGTTTAACGACAGGGCATTACATGTTAGGATAGCGGTTCTGCAAGCACACAGAAGGAAGACAACGAAGGCCTGACAGGCTACGAATGAAAAGGCGAAACGTGTGATCGTATAAAACTAGAGAGCGGAATGTTTGAAGACGTCTATTTCCTCCCATATGTGCGTTTGCTTAACTGTTATTCCATTTGGTTCACTGAGTGTAACTGCGTCAAAAAGCCGGTGAATCGCGGATGGGCGATTCTTTTTGCTGCTCTCCGCTTCCCTACATCCTTTCCTTCCGTCCCCCAGCTTTCAAAGATTGTAGATCACCACCACTTCAGATAGCTTTGGATGGTCCAAAGTGTCCAAACAAATTTTGTGGATCGCTATTTTCCGGCCAGAAAATCATCAAAATATGGAAGTAACTTGCAAGAAATGTTTTCAATGACCAGTAGGTGATAAAGATGTGTGAAATTTCACTTTTCTAGACGACTTTTCTCTAAAACTTTGTGCAGTTTACTTTTCTTCCCATTGCATGCTGACCTGTTGGTTGCGATTCACCCCTCGAAAGTCCTAATTTTGTGGGATACTCGTACAGTAGAGATTGGGAGAGAGAGGGGTAGGGGAGGGGAGTGGAACTCAGATGTGTTATGAATGGTTTTTGGAGCATGTTTATAAAAAAACTAATTACAGGTACTGACTGATAGTGAAGGATGGATTTTGATCGATCGTTGTGGCAAGCACTTTGGGACTATTCTTAACTTTCTTCGTGATGGTAACGTCGTACTGCCTGATTGCCGCGTCGAGACGCTCGAAATTCTTGCTGAGGCTAAATATTACTTGATTCAGGTTTGTTGCAACTTTTCGTTAACAGCGTTATCTAATGCTTGCAACTTATAAGGAACAGTGAAAGTAGACGAGAAAAGGCCGGCATAAGGCTGAGACGGTGCATGCAGCAGAGTGCCGTATATCAGAAAACGAAGATTGGAAAGTGTGGGAAATGTCAGGTTACATTAGATAACGGCATTGCTATCCTCATATGTGCGGCATCATCTGAGTAAGTAAGCAGTTGTATCGATCGTCGTCTAGTGAAAAATAAATACAGCTGCTTTTTTTAGCTGTTGTTGAGTTGGCAAGTGTATGCAAAAGTTATTTGCGTATTCCAGCTACTTGACATGTAAGGCGCTTGCATGGAGGCCCTTTTATAACTTACATAGCTTCTGCATCCCCTTCTCCAGAGACATTCCGGTCTGGGTGCTCTCCGTAGCAGCGCACACCCTCAAATCGCAGTAGGGACTCATGAATCGCTTATGAAGTTCGCATGGATGTTTTGTCACATCCCGGATTCAGACTGAGTAATTTCCATGCTTAGCGGAACAGAAGTGGATAGCTGTTAGTAAAAGTCGTATGAAGGAAAAGGTGAGGGTCAGTGTAACGAGTTTGCTGAACAGTCGTTGGGTGCTCCCTGAACTCCTTGGCAGCGATCTCGCTTGAAGCGGTCTGTATAAGCTGATGCGGTGGTACGGCAGGTGCCTTGGTACGGGTGGCGGTCATGCAAGGCGACAGCTTAGGTATTCGAATTGTTCTTATGAATACTGATAGTTTTTAATCGCTCATTGTTTGTTTGCCAGCTCGCTATAAGTTGACAGGGGATAGGAGTAGGGACCAGAGGAGTGCTGTTGATACGCGCATTGGTTACTGCATTCATAGGATCGTTGGGTTTAATAACTTGCTTGCATGTGGCTAAACTCTTTGTATTAAGTGGTCTGATCCCCCTTATAAATCGTCTTAATATACGTTTTTCTTCAACTCAGTCGTTAGGTTATGCATCTCGATCTATTAAGAAGTGCATACAATTTTTCGCCTCTAAATGCTTGTAGCTTCCTTCCTCAGGGGTTTGGAATTGGGTGTGGAAGGTCATTCTGAGCACAGATTATCCTTATCGTATTTCATGATTTTCTCTTCAATTGCTGTCTGGATGAAAAACATTTACGTAAGTAAGGGTCCGACCAGGCCGTAATGTGCTTTGCACATGCACATTTCTCTTATATAAATAGCTCTCAAATATTTTGCATTATTTGATGCGTAAAGACATCATTAGTGTGTTTGGACATTTACTGCTAACTGTTTGTGTTTGAGCGAGTGCAAAAGTGGGCATTCGTTATGTTGAAAGCAAAACGTTAAACTTATCGTTTGAATAATATTGTGAGGTTTGGCTGAAACAAAGGTTGTGGAGGTTGAAGATATTTTGCATTAAAACTTATTGTAAGTTATGTAAAAACAACAGTGGCGTAACCTGGATGTTTAATATTTTCTCAATAATGTTTTCAGTCAGCCACTCATCAGTGAAAAGAGCTGGGGAAGCGCATCGCCAACAGTTGGATGTTCTTACCTACCCATAAAAGTTCACCAGTTCGAGCCTTAACTGTTTGTTATAAGCTAACACCTGTGTGATTTGTTAAGGTGTGTATTCGTTATTCAGGAGCTGGTACAGCAATGCCAAGACTGGTTGAGCTTCATGAAGAAGGAAGATGTTGAACCAGTTGGCCTTTGCAAGGTGCCAATTATCTGTACCAAGAAGGACTGCGACCGCATTGTTAGCAGTACAACGAAGGTTGGCCAGCGAGTACTTTATATGTCTTTCGTACTGCTAACGTTTTTCGGCATATGGTAAGACTAATCTGCACAGTTATTGCCTGCATTCATCCTTGCAGCCCTTCGCTGCTTTGCGGCTCTGTTGAGGTATAGGGGGAAAATTTTGGCGGTGGCCACAACGGGTCGGTAAGAGAGTTTTGCATGATTACCCGCGATTCCTTCATATCCTTACGTATCCTAAGAAATCGAAACGGCCTGGCTTTCCCCTTCCCTCTCACTTACCCCCCCCCCCCACCCACCC
>JPKZ01003266.1:0-28422 GCA_000803305.1 Toxocara canis | reverse complement strand
GAAGGCGTGGGGATGAAAGTGTGTGAGGAGTGGATGAAATGGGAGAGGAGAGGGGAGAAGAGATGGTATAGGGTGAAGGAGAAAGGTTGAAGTAGTTGGTCAATCCGGTTAAACACCATCGAACGACCGAACGACGTTTTTCTTTCCACATTCGACGAAAAATCATATTAACGACTTTTCCACATTACATCGATCCAATATTAATGGCCTTATTCCGATTTCCATATGCCCGTTTAGACAAAAGCTTAAGATTTTTTCTTTATAACTATCATTACTATTAAGCGATGAGCCAAAAGGTATTTTCAAAGTGAAAGGGCCAAAACGTCTCTAAGTTGGTTGACATGGTGAACAACAGACGACTGAATAAGTTTGTTGTTTGCTTCTCTGATCCAATTTCTATGAAGATCTTTTAGAAATGTCGTAGTACTTTCAAAGCTCGGGATAGCTTCAGCGACTACTGTCAAATGATTTCAGCATTTATTGTTTTAACAGAGGCTTCTTCTATGGAAAAATGAAAGTTTCAGATGCTACGAAGGGCTTGCACTAACTGGACGACTGTCTCTTGATGGCTTGCAATGAATCGTCTGTTTGTTCAGTTTGTAACTTTATTCGTTATCGTTGAATGCTTCATTAAACAGTATCCAGCCACCGATAACGTTCGAATTTTAAGTAAGTTTTTCCGCTCACCACTTTCTTATCGTTCGATTTGAAGACAAAATAAATGTAATTAATGCTTCTGGTTCGTCGGCGCCATCTGATGATTGTTTTGATGCGATCGTAGTTGTTAATGAAATGTAATCGATTATTGCGAAATGGGTCGGGATAGCTTCTAATATAAAAACTAAAAGTAACAAAGTAACGCAAAAATTGCTCTTCTAAAGTGATGTCGAGACAACCACCAAACAGAGAAAATTCAAAAAAAAAAATTCAAAAAAAAAACGTATTCAGTGGCTGGAAGCAATTTTCATGAGACACTTTTATATTCAGATTTGTGTTGGCAATGAAGAATTCCTCTGAATACTTATCCAAATAAGGATGAAAATATCCCCGTAATGTTAGCTGATTTACTCTATCCTTTTCCTTCTTCACTTAATGCTTTTAACAGCAAAACTTGAATTACTATCGCACAGTCGATCATTAATTTTTCATTACTTATACAGAGAAAATCTTTTAATAGAAGTAATAGCATGACCTAGTTCTTGATCTACAAACTAAACATTCGACTGACAATTTTTTAATGTTCGCAGTATGCTATCGCTTGGTTTTTTTCTCATGTGCAAAATGATCCAATGTGATTCCCGACAATTCGAAGTAGACAGCGACGAGGAGAGTATACGAGAAGAGAAATCGCAAGAAGAAGAAGGAAAAAGAGAAGTCGCTTTACTATGTTCGTTAACGATTTGTGAGAAGTATTGTTGAAGTATGACAAAACCGACTAAAAGCCTTTTTGCCATGCTCTCGTGTGTATTTTCTGCTCCGAGTCACATTCGCCTGCCTGGATCGGCTGCGAACTCAAAAAATGTTGCTCCTCCATGCAAAAGTGCCCACATCAGTTCAACTAGCATTTCACTGTATTTGACTGTGGTTTTCAGCCGTCAGTGCGATGTGTACGGCCGACGGTATTACGGCGAATATCGAATTCGACCGACCCTTTAAAGGCAAAATTTACTCATTGGACTATTCGAGTGTGCACGAGTGCATCTATTACAATACGCTGGAAATGCGTTCCATACTTTTCACGATACCGGCACATCGATGTGGCACACGCATCTCGCGTAACACAAGAAATGTTATTCTTATTCGATTATAATTCGTCGACTATCATGCATTACCTACAGATTATTTGTATTTTCTTTTAATTTCTTAGACATAAATATTCTAGGGGCTCGTCAAGGAATTAAATCGAAAAGAAATCTTTAAAGTAAAATATTTTTGCAGTTCTATTCGTTAGATAATTTAACAGCGTTTTGTTGCGAAACAAAAGCGGAACCTCCAACAAAAAAACAACTGAAGTCCATAAAATTTATATTAATAATTAATCGAACATATCAGGAGTCAGAGTATAATAAATTGGAGCACTTCGCTTGGGAAATAGTAAACGCATGTCTTAAAGCAATACGTTTCTTTGTTGTTTGCTACCAGCCTTGCTATTGTTCTTGGCGTGCCTCCTTTTGCAATTGTGAGTGCAGCTTTGAAGATGTGGTATATTGAAGGTGATTGATTTGATGGAGAATCGAGTTTATGTGCAAATGGACAAACAGGCACAGACGGTCTGTGATCGACAGTATTCATTTATGTGCCAACTGACCGTCGATAACCGCAATCCCATCCCTCCGATACGCGGATCACACAACGATGATCAACATGTCAACCACTTAGAAAAGGTTTCATATGCACGTCTTTATACTGTCCTTCCAAATGAGAACGCTCTGCGGTGATGTTAGAGCATTGAAACTATCCGTTCAGCTATCAGCTATCAAGAACAGCATATGTTTTTCCGGCTACTGTTACTGCCAATTAAACAGCTTCATTTATGGGCCATATTTACTTCCAATAAAGCCTACTCCTCGACACATTTTGCCTTTCGAGTATTCCCCTCTTTTGAGCTCTCTCCATCGAAATAGCTTTCTCGAAAAAATAGCAGTTCAGAACTGCCCAATGAAAAACACTGAATACGAGACAACTACAGATTCTGACCCCTCAAAATTTCATTCGTAAACAACAGCATGTAATGCATAGAAAAAACGCAAAAGTGCGAAAAAGGCAATGTGGGCCGGTTGGGGCAGCTCACGTTGAGAAGGAGAGAGGAAGGACAGGCCTACTGAACTTTGGAGCGCGCAAAAGTGATAACCACCCAGATAACCAGCTATTTTTAAATAGTCCAGTAAAATAACAAGCATCTTGTTTTTATCTGAACAGCTATCACCTAAACGCTCCTTGCCAATAAGACTGCCTCGAGAAAGCAGTTTTCAGGTCACTACGATACCTGCCCAAACGAATCGAGCAATCGTTCCGCAGTCGCAGTGGCCTCAACCTGGAGCACTCCGTGGATCGAGTAGCCACAGTGATTCGCTGCTATTTCAAGAGTTATACAACCGGCCTACCGATAACAGCATGTCTCAACAGCTGAAGAACGGTCCCGAAAACAACTGGGGCAACTGGCCAATTTCTGCGTTAACCAAACCGTCCGCTACGTTTCCAACCACCCTACAACCCATTGTACCTGTGGCGACGTTGGCTAAACCCATCATCCCTCTATCCGGTCGCTTCGGTAACTGTTGCGGTACACCCAGCACCGGAAGTCAGCCACAATCAAGCACTTATGACCAGTCCACACATAACAGTGCGATTCGGAAATCTCAAATTTGGCAAGGAAGAACCTCCAATGCTGCGAATAGTGAAAGATCGGGCGCCCAAACAAAGGCTACTCTAGCATCAATTTCACCACAAACGACAACAACGGCCGCCGTATTGAGTACTCAAATGCACAAAGACACTGGTGAAATTCTAAGGTGAGCGAAGCGCCAAATTAGTGAGCAGCACAATGGAAATTAGTGAAATTGACTTGCTTCCACCTTGAGTTGTGTTTAATGGTAAATCATTTTTTAAATGAAAAACACTCACAGTAACCAAATACCATTTTTCAGACAGCCAACATTCTGTCCATGCCAACATTCACCACATCATATTTAGATGCTGAGGAAACAAATATATTTTTGAGATATTGCGCTGCATCAGCAAACAATAAATATCAATTGTCGATACGACTTTCGTTGTGTGTATTCAGCGATTGTTGGTGTGATTCCATTTGCGAGCTATTTTCTAAACACTCTAAAGCAGTCCGCTCACCTGTTACCTCCGAAATAGAAGTTTATTTTAGTATTTTGACAAATAATTCGACTCTAACCCATGCGATCAGTAAATACTTAAATACAGTTCGATATAACCTCTGCGTTCTTTTTTTAGGTCTCATCAACGCATATGAGTTGAAGTGCTGGTAAAAATAAAGGATATAAGATGAAAGGGTCGATGATTTTTATAGGACGGAAACAATGGACCCGATTCGTATATTTGCTACACAGCGAACATCAAATAACACTCCCAAAAGTGACGTTTATCTGGAGATTCAACGCGGTGAGGGGCCGTTCAGTAACACCGTCAATTCACCGGTGAACATCGGTGACACCATTTCGTTGGTGGTTCGTGCAAAAACGACAAATATCGGTTTGTTTTTCATATTCGAATATTTCCGATCGTTCTTTTCGCTGGTCAATGTAGATTGAAATAAGAATTCCGCCACTGTGATTTCAGTGATACTTCGAGAAATATTTTTATCCAACTTGTTTAAGAAACTCAATCGAATAACCTTTAAGCGACTGCCAAACAAAACAGCGTTCCGTGCCCAACTTCATCGACTGCCTCAGGGGTGCTGCCAAACATTATTCTTTGGTATACCCACTTAGAAGCAGTACTTTAAAAGTCGTCTAACTTCACTGATTCTGACGTAGTAATCGGCAAGAACCCTACAAAAGTATGCTGATACTGACGCCATTAATATGCATTTTCGACTACACAACGGAATAACTGAGATATTCTGGACAGACCTACAAGGCTGAATTTTCGGTTTAGATAAAATCAGAGTGAGGAATAGTGGTTTGAATATGTTCATCGAGTGTAGCTGGATCACACCTATTTCATCGCATCCAAAATAACCGTTAAAATGTCTCAACAGCAGGGTGTCTCCAAGCGTTCGATGCTCTTGCTGGAACACTACTCTGTCCCACCCTCGAGATCTCCCTGCTTTCGAATGCTTCAGAATCCAAACGATAACATCCACCGTTCAGATGCCCCCAGTCATGCCCCACCACTTGGCGGTTTCCAGTCCTAATCGCTACCCTCCTTAGCCGACCATATCCCTGATGTACCACTATCCTTCCTCCACTTGGTAGGATTAAATCCACAGTCATCGCTTTTGGTAAGCTAAGTATCATCCATTAGGCTTCACCAGTACATCACACGTGATCACACGAAATCCCTCTACGACTGGCACTTCGTATTTCCAGGAGTCCAGAATGGGGACAATAAATTGTGTGCCTGGCAGTTTTCAAAAAGCCGCGAAAATTTGTATTGCTAGCTCGTTTCAAGCTGGGAACCGAATCGTGTTCTTCTGGTCACATAAGCATGTCATATTTCGTTTCGACAATTTCACCAAATAAAAGGGCACGGGACGTTTCCAGCTTTAGAGGCGGGCCTTTGCCATTCCGTAATAACTGTCTGCCCTCCGGCGCCTCCCAACCACACCCCCTATTCTCGGTTATGTGGGTGCATTCAAGTCACGACCTTACTTGTGGCACGGGACTAGGCAGTGCGTCCTCTTTCGTGTGAGTGCAGTGAAGTTGCAAGTTTCCGTCACTGGTAAATAGTTCTAGTCCCTCCTGCAGTCCGGTCATTCTGTTTATAAATTCTTATTTTTCATGATGGGCTCAATAAACTGTTTTGACTTCATGACATCGTCTTATTAGCTCGACTGTTTTCCTTTAAAAATGAAAGCAATATCCGCTCGAGTTATATCGGAAGTCGCCAGTTCCCTGTGCAGGATCATGAGCGCCTAGTAGAGGGGTGCTAAGAAGCTCCTCTCAAGCGCTTGAAGTGGACCTACCTCAATACAGGCCCGCCCATTAGTGGAACAAGAATCCAGTTGATCGGAACTAGCTGATCAAGTCCGCACAACTGACTGATCGTGTCCAGCTTTTGTCGACCTTAAAGGTGGCTGTGCATTTGCGTGGGAATGGGGGCGTACGTGCGAACGACTTCCCATTTTTCAGTTCGAACGTCACCACGCATTCATTGACGTTTAATGGTTTCTACATAGCGCCATAATTTCTAAAGGATTCATCTATGCACAGCGCGATAATAATACCTTCCACTCGACTCGATTAGCGCTTTCAAACAGTTTACAAGTTGCCGTCAAATTGATTTTGTCTAGAATGAACTTCTCTCTTTATCCCGATTAGGTGATGATAGCATAGCAAATGATGTCACACGTGAGATGACTTCGCAATGTTATTTTCTTAAAAACATCAAAAGGGCAAAATGAGTAAAGCGCGAAGGTCAAAATAAACAATGCTGCAGTTAATAGGAGGATCTCATAGTATGTTGTTGACTCGACAGCGCAGTATACTTGGTACCCTAGCTGAATCTAAGATGGCTCGAAATTCTTAAGGACCGTACAGTAGTTCGGAAAAAAGTGCAAGCCAGTGTGCTCATTAAGAGAGGAGAATATTTATTTATTTACTTATGTTTTGGTCACAAAACACATACGATGCACTCATAGCACGCTCCCTATCAGAACTTTTTGCTATTCGTTTTATTAAGAATAACATAGTTCGTTTTTGACAACATCTACATCGTACTGAGGAAGATGGCGAAACGCAGTTCGGGTTTTTTTTTTTTAAGTTGGGAGTGTTCTTCACTCGAAAGAATGATTGATAAAGATAACTGTAGAAACAAGGACAACATCAAACCGTTTCGGCTATTTATTGGTCTGTCTTTGCAAGACCATCCCTCTTATCTGCATAGTCAACATGTTCACCTCACCCAGGCGATGGGGAAACAAAGCTTTGTGTGATTAAGTTTGTATGATGATCGGTAATTTGAAAATGGCTTCTTGATTCTTGGTGTGGCTCGAATAAAAATATGTATTCCTCATCTTCCAACGGGAAAGAACGTCTTTTAGGACATCATAGTAAGTTTTGCCAAGGTATCCCGAATCTGCATGTGATGACCGATGAAAATATGTCCACAGGCGGGGTTCAAACCCGCGATTTGCAGCTTTCCGGGCGGATAAGCTATCGTCAAATTGAGAGGGGTACGAATCACTTGCCACTAGTCATTTCGAATCCGTATTATAGTGGTTGTCAACCGAGACAATTACCATATTTGTCTCCATTGCATGCCAACTTGAGTGATCACTCTCACTATATGCATTAATTCGCCTCAGTCTAATTCATTGATTTTCAGCTAAAGAACAGTATAGTATGTTCGTACATTCGTGCTATGCAACTGATGGAACTGGCTTAACGAGAATCCAACTTATCGATCAGTCGGGGTAAGACCCATTGCGCTTATATAAGGGCACGTCAGTGCGAGCACATCGAATCGCAGTTGTTATATTCATACATTAACTAACACAACCGCCTTATTACCTCGAATAAAGTCCGCGGCTAAAAAATTAACGGTTTTTTTTGGAAAGAATGGGGAGTTATTCGAGGACTATTTCGAGGGAGATGCTATTCCTTTCGTTATGCTTAGGAGAAGGGCTTTTTTCCAGTAAAGGGAGGGGGAATGGGGATTGAAAAGAAGCTGTGTCGAAGGTAGAGTTTATTCGCGTTAGTGTAGTATGTGACAGCCACAATTACTTGTATTTGCTGTGCAGATACCCCATTTGTTTTGATTTTTTAGTAGTGAATGATATAAGGAAGGGAAGTCTGAAAAGGCACTATGTTCACAAAGAAGCAACAACGACATATAAGCATTAAACACGAAGTGAACGACAAAAGGAATCTGAATATGGAAAGCAACCAATGTCGCATGCCTCCTTTTGTAAGCGCCAATTAAAGCAACCCCTCTTCACTGCTATGGCGGAAATGTCATGGGAATGTAGATCAAACCAAATGTGATAACAGGCATATCAGATGTCTATAGTGGTAGCGGTGATGCAGTTGGAACAGATTTTTTCATGAGTCATATTTATAGTAGCGACTTTTGAATTTTTTTATAACAACTTTATAGTAACTTCGTATTTGTACTCAGGTAATCTTTTTGTGAAATTCGCTATAAATTAACCTGGGGAAATGGTTCCAGAGACCAATAATTTATGTGGTTGCTTAAGTAATGTTTTCTAACATGCTTCATTATATATGATTAATATAGAGATCCGCTGACGAATATCATTACCGCCGTTGTGCAGCATAAAGTTCAACACGAACTAGCGCAACCAAAAACCATAAAAATGCCGCCACACTCATCACGACTACCGCGTATATCTGACGGTTGCATAAGATGATCAAATTTCAAATATGCAAATTTCGTTAATGGGCTTTCCCCAACAACAATTCTACTACATACTTCTCGAACTAGATACTACAACCCTTCCAGTTTTACACTTAAATCCATACAAACAATAAAAACATCATTACTGGCGGTTCGCTACTTATGTAACTGTTCTAAGAGTTTATACAGCGACTTTTAGCCATCCTACAACGTAATAGACTGTCGCCATGCACTTTACATGCTCCTGAACATAGTTTGGATAACCAGCACTCAGTGAACAACAGCCATTTCTTAGCGACATTGAAAATTTGGAAAGTACAGAAAACAAACAGTACACGGAAAGTGCGACAATTAAGCGAAATGGGTTGCTTATGCGAACGTTCAATAGGTATCAGGCCTACTCGATGGCCGGACAAAACGAGAAGAGGCAGGTGACGAGAAATTTTTGGGGCATTAAATAGCAAAATTTGATATTTACGCGCCTTCCGACTGAAAGAATCTGTGATCAAAAAATTTGAAAGCCTGCGAGAATTCAAAGTGGTCGGTGACACAGAACTCTTAGGAACAAAACTCCTAGGAACAAAAGTAGTACTTACACTCAACGCTCTTTACGTCTGGCGTGACGTGCTCTGTAGCGCAAATTGTGTAGTTCTTGAACAGAGGCGGACGTTCCCTTCTTTCGTATAGAGCCTTCAAATTTATGCCCGCTTTGGTCTCACCTTCCTTGTCTTCTAATAAATAATTGCATTCTGCAAAATCTCTCCACTCACTACCACAACAAACAAAACTCCAATACACCTTACTGATCCCATAAACTCATTTAGTTTGACGAATTCGAATTTCAAATCCTAGACAACTGAACATGAGGGACAATTATCATTTCGAACGGTCCTACCAAATTAATGTTCCACTGTTATTTCTATCCACTTTTCACATGCACAAAAATGCGACGATCAAAGACCCCGTGTGACGGCAATCACAAGAAATTTCCGACATCAGACGAAGGCAAACCAATGCAAAGTCACTGTAAAAACTGCTTCATTATTTTAACCCCTCCTACCTAGACCATATGCGACAGGTGGCCAAATTACTGCACCTGTGAGCAATCTTGCACTCGTATCATTTGCACATAATACATCCACGTGTGACTGCAACTGCACATTATGTACAATCCACGGCAACATATCTAACTCTTCTCATTTGAACTCTGATTCCCAACGCAGCGATCAGGGCAGGAAATGTAGAATGTTCATAAAGTGCAATGGAAAAAACGCGCTTCACAAATACTACTCATACGACTGTAGTGCTTTTGTTTTCTAAAACAGAATCTACTCTTCTGTTAGCTAAAATCACTTAAACGATCTTCCTTTAAAAAAGCAACATTCTAGAGAAAAGAACGAATGACCTGCTTTTCCCTGCACGAGACAATATCGAATCCAGTTGCGAGAAACGATGGGAAGACGACGCGCAAGTGCACACAAAAGATTTGTCGTGATACGCACCTCAAACGTTTTAAATGTTAGCGCACCACTGAAGGCTGCAGATTCAAGCTCCATTCTCCCCTCTCCTCTAAGTGCAATTCTAACCCGCTCCTAAACAAACGACTAATAATAAAAATGTGATCCACACGGAAAAGTACCTGATCGCAAAACGTAACAAATAAAGCTCGCATACTGCAGCATTATAATCGAATAAGTTGAAATTTTGAGAAATGTTCCATACAGCTGCTGCACTATAAGCTTTCTCAGTGCTCTGTTACGAATGATCAGCCGATCTTATGAACTGACACAGAAATTCGTTGCACCTAATTGCTTGTAGAAGTCGTATGTAGTCCAAAACCGTTTCGTTTCTTCGGGGATGTAAGTAAACAACTACAGTTAATGTTGTTGGCCGAATCCCGTCAGGAATGAAGCCTTTGACTGGAGATATGTTATGACGCCTGCCCGATTGCTGAATTTATAAAAATTGCTGAAACAAGCAGTGTCCACATGAAAAACTGCGTCGACTTTTCAGAACATAAAAAGTCACTATGTTCCGTCGTTCAAAAAGCACTTGATCTCCCAATATCTGAGCAATCGACCGATGGATTTTGAACTGAATATGCAAATGAACGCAATTATTTTAACGATAAAGGAAGAGAGTTTCTATCAAAAACGCAAAATTCGCTGCCATAACTATCGACTAAGCAAGCGGCCATATGAATGCTAATTAATAACTACGCGAACTAATTCAGCTGCTAACTGGCGGTGCGGCCAGCCACATGAACACTACTTAAACTTGCAACGAGCGGAAATAAGAATGAACAGGAGAACACCGACAGACGTTACTGTGTAGGTTATTTAGAATTCAACGAAGACAACCAAAAAAAAAACAAATTGCGGATTCAAACATTTCCGGAAACAAAGAGAAAGACAGTTCTGAGCCCCACATAAATCTAAGATGAATTTTTGAAATTAAAACGCATAAGATGCATAAAACATCATGTGCGCTGGTGCTTCATCTGCGATGAGTTCAACGATATTCAGTCTTCAGTCTTCCCTCTCCTCCCGAAAACGACTGTAATAAATTCCAGAAATAACTGCGAAAATTAACTAGCAAGACATATTTTTGAGCTACAGAACTCAGAAAAATCAGCGCGATGGAAAACCTATTCTTTCGAAAGTAATTTTCGGTGGAGAAGAGTGCGGAAAAGTGCAATCTGACATAAAAGCAAAAACGAAAACTGAAAAAATAATTGTAAGCTGACCTTGCATCCAATAACGTGTGTTGCTTGCAGAATGTCCTTTGTAACTGAAGCTCCAACTTCTTTCAGCTCCTAAAAAATACACGTTCACATTCGTACTGCACGAACTGTACTTCCATTTCAGCAAAGAAAACTACTGAGAATAAATTCATTGTGTTTGGGTGATCGGATTTAGCGAAGCTGTTGATAGGTCCGCGAAAATATAAAACGCGCACGCATGCAAAGCACGGACAATTGCATTTTGCCCCTTTCATATCGGCTTCATAATTTTAATATCGTAGAGGCTGCATAAGCGATTTAGACACAATTGAGAATACGGCTCAAGAGGGGTCGAGCGGCTGGCATAACAGACACAATAGGGGTCAAGAGCTTGGCACAGTAGACAGAAAAGGGGCCAAGATGTTGGCACAACAGACAGCTCAACTCATCGCACCACCACGTTTCATAGGCTACCCCTAACTAATAAAAATCCACATCTTAATTGATCCGACCGCTGTTCAAATCTCTTACTAAAAATTGTTTCTATGCGTTCCGATTAGCATTTGCAGAGCGAGTTACGTCGACTTCGCCTCTGTACGTGTGTGTTCGTCTGTCCACCAGATAGTTTCAACTTTGGAAGCTCTAAAGTGAAAGTTATGAAACTGAATAGTACCTCAATGACATCTCTCATATCGAATTTCAAAAGCATTTATCGATCCTGCATGAAGTCACAGACATCTAAACGGGCGGAAAAAAAATTGTACGCATTAAGCAACTGACCGAGGTACGCTTTTAACTTCTTGTAATTTTGGTAATTTTGCATGAAAAAACGCAAATTTTTAGCACTTTTAACTGCCTGCAACGCACACCAATGTCAGCGGACCGAGCTGAAATTCGTCGTAGCAAAAAATCCTAAGAGGTAGATCATCCCATTAAATTTCATATATGCTGAACGGCTCTGCGGGCTGAAACTACCTGACGCGCTATGCGCATATGTGGCAATGCGACTAGTAAATGGAAATTTGAAAAACCGTCACACTTGTTTTGCCTTTATATCGGTTTGCAGAAATGGTTACGTCTTAAGCTGAAACCAAAATGCAGCTGCAATCCCCCTGCTGGAAAGCGATAGCACAGAACTGCATTTCGCGTTATTTAAGCATCCCTTTAGCAAAGAATAATTGAAAAGCGAGATAACCTTCTCCATAGCGCTCAGCTCGTTCGTCGAAAATCCACTAAGAAAAAAGATCGCTGCTCGATTGGTCTTGCTTGGCTTCAGATTGCCAGCATCCGCAGCAACACATTGCTCGGCGACGAGTTCTCGCTTGTTCAAAGTCTTTGCAGTGCAGCTGCCATGCCGCAAGAGCTTTTCTTCTTCTCTTCCTTCTCTGATTTTCTTTCGTCTCTCTGTGAAATATTTCACCTCATTAAATCCAAGTGTTTAGGAAATCATACTTATTTCCGGAATGTCTTCAAAGGTGTTTAACAAAACTCTAGCTCACATATACTACACATAGCTGAACGAAACTGCATCGATCTATTTCAACCACTGACCTAGCAGTCGACAGCATCAATGGAGTTACTGAGTTTACTACTACCATTCCTCACCCTTCGCCGTCCACAACATATAGGAAAAAAATGCGCATCATAGCACTACCTCCAGATAATGACGCAACTATCCCGAAAAAAAAACAGCATATAAGCAGAATCAAGGATGATAAGTCTACCTATTCTGTTGTTGACAGAGCATGCTTGGCAACTCTTAAAATATTTTTCAACCAAAGCACTATCTCTTCTGATCGAAATCCGAACTAAACCTTGCAAAATAAACAAATCAATTAAAAAATCAAAGATTAATAAAAATAAATGCCGATCATTTAAAAACCATGAGATGCAGATGACTGCAACCGCGCCTCATTGTCCGGCTCGCTTTTCAAACGTTTCTTCAGTGAGACCGGCGGCATCTCATCATTGTCGCATTCTTCGCAAGACCACTTTGGCTCAGGAGATAGCAATCCCTCAGGCGGAAAACTGTCACTAGAGTTGACCGTTAAGCGTCGTTCTCTCGTCAATCTTGAACCTAAATAGCGAGTATTTATCTTCTGTTTCGATTTAATTTCATTCTCGACTGAATAACTATCGGCATACGCTGGCAATTGCATGAGGAAAACTTAAAGTGGGAAAGCGCGCCAACAAGCTGGTGTTTATGGAATGAGCCGCCTCCATAAATTAGACGCAAATAATGAACATCCACATTTTAGCTCAACTAGCCGCTCTCACAAATTTTTCATTCAAAAAATCAAAATTCGTTTTTCTGCGACCAACTGGCGAAGGATGGAAATCTAGCTAGATGAAAATCTTTGCAAATTTTAAGGCAAGTTTAGATGATTATAACTTTCTTTAATGTCCCCAAACTGAATCTGATTAAAGGTGACATTATAATTACCCATTTTCATGACATTAATTTCAGTTATACAGACTCAGGCGGAATCAGGTTATAAGAAGCGAGGGTTGAGAAGCTTAAACAAAATTCCTAGGTTATTGAGGGACGGGGAGGATGGTAAGAAGGAGGAAGAATGACGGGCAAGAAAAAGAGAGTATGAAGAGTAGCCAGTGCTATCATCAAAAACTGTGTTTTGAATGAGATGGTGTCATTAAGCTTCTTCGAATATTTATTCGACTGATGTCTCTGACTGTACACGTTATCTGCAGCAAATTCGTTTTTGGCCCTCGTCGACTGCTTTTAAAAGTATAAGCGAAACTGCGAACAACCGGTGCGCAGAAACACAGAAGAATGAAGTTTAACGCAGAGACCGTCAAAGCTACGCACGCCTCATAAACCGTTTCGCCGCGCACGTTACAGTAAATAGCAAAAAGCAAATTACATAGGCAGACACTGCGGCAGGGGGTTCAATCCCTCAATAGCGAGTATTTATCTTCTGTTTCGATTTAATTTCATTCTCGACTGAATAACTATCGGCATACGCTGGCAATTGCATGAGGAAAACTTAAAGTGGGAAAGCGCGCCAACAAGCTGGTGTTTATGGAATGAGCCGCCTCCATAAATTAGACGCAAATAATGAACATCCACATTTTAGCTCAACTATCCGCTCTCACAAATTTTTCATTCAAAAAATCAAAATTCGTTTTTCTGCGACCAACTGGCGAGGGATGGAAATCTAGCTAGATGAAAATCTTTGCAAATTTTAAGGCAAGTTTAGATGATTATAACTTTCTTTAATGTCCCCAAACTGAATCTGATTAAAGGTGACATTATAATTACCCATTTTCATGACATTAATTTCAGTTATACAGACTCAGGCGGAATCAGGTTATAAGAAGCGAGGGTTGAGAAGCTTAAACAAAATTCCTAGGTTATTGAGGGACGGGGAGGATGGTAAGAAGGAGGAAGAATGACGGGCAAGAAAAAGAGAGTATGAAGAGTAGCCAGTGCTATCATCAAAAACTGTGTTTTGAATGAGATGGTGTCATTAAGCTTCTTCGAATATTTATTCGACTGATGTCTCTGACTGTACACGTTATCTGCAGCAAATTCGTTTTTGGCCCTCGTCGACTGCTTTTAAAAGTATAAGCGAAACTGCGAACAACCGGTGCGCAGAAACACAGACGAATGAAGTTTAACGCAGAGATACGCACGCCTCATAAACCGTTTTGCCGCGCACGTTACAGTGAGTAAATAGCAAAAAGCAAATTACATAGGCAGACACTGCGGCAGGGGGTTCAATCCCTCCCCTCGCCAGAATAACTCAGACAGTAGCAACCTCTACGACTGTTTCTCCAAGCAACGCCCTAATACAAACAAGGAGTTTAAAAAACGAACATCTCCTGGGTGCCTTTATTGAGCTGTTCTCTTGCTGAGCATCATCACAATGTGTATCTTTGCAGGCGACATCTTCATCCAACTTTTCCCTACAAGCTCGCTCAGTGGCATTCGCCGTCCTCCGTGTTCCATTGGTATGTCTTCTTTTCTTTTCACGCTTCCTTTTCCGGGTACGTTGCGACTGGTCTACATTCGAACAACCACTGCTGTAATACTTAGCATTTTCGG
The DNA here is from genome assembly GCA_000803305.1 of Toxocara canis. Taxonomy (NCBI): domain Eukaryota; kingdom Metazoa; phylum Nematoda; class Chromadorea; order Rhabditida; family Toxocaridae; genus Toxocara; species Toxocara canis. The sequence continues at coordinate 13,582 of JPKZ01003266.1, read as the reverse complement.
GTGTAGACACCAAAAATATTTTGGGTAACAGGCCATTAAAACTGCTTCGTAATTGCTATACGGCAGTTATCTCAATGCGGGCCGCCGTCCACAGATGAAGTGCATACAAAAAAGCAGTTTAACTAGAAACGCTTCATATATACTTATGTTCTCGATGAAATAGAAAAGTTTTTCATGTTGCCGCAGATACAGACCACTTCTCCCCTCTCCTTCAAGAACCGGAACTTTTAGCCTGTTGGGCTCTAATCGAGCAAGTGCATCTTATAGCACAGCCAGAACGGACAACAAGATAAACAAAAAGATCTTTTAATCGCTCAGTATGAAATCTACGCACACCACTAAGACCATCAAATCACGGTGAGGTTACCAAATAACATTTACCACCAACTAACCGCAACTTGGAAAATGTCTGAAATGAAAACGGCGATTTCGACATAATCATTGAAGAGCCCACAAAACACATGACTCATCTTGCAAAATTGTCAGATCATCGACAAAGTTCCTCATTATACGTTCAGAGAGTTGCCGGTTCCAACATCTCCACTTTTGTGAAAAAAGAAAAACCTCACTGACCCTTAAGCCAATTCTTCCACCCCCTTGGTCGGGCGCAACTCCATAAAGAGAACCTCCGGAATTCAAACGTTTCATTTCAGGCATTTTATTTCAACTGTCAAAAACTCGAAAGGCACATTTGTAGACCCGCTCTGAAAAATTACCAGTATCGTTTAAAAAAACCCCATAAAAGGTGTGTCAGTGGGCTTTGAATTTCTTGGTCGAAATGAGTTTCGGAACGGACACTCTGTACCGCCAATCAATCATGCGAACTAAGCACGCAGAGGAACAAGTTCAAGCATCTAAATTCTGGATTACCCAGAACAGACATATTCGAAATTAAATCATCCAAACAAGCGCTCGTATGAAGTTTGGCGACAATTTGATGAGTGCGAAGGATGTAAACCTCATTTAGATGACAGTACCGCCAAATTTTGAAACTGTGCCCTGCAATTTTTGACCCTCCTTTAACAGATATTACGGATGAACGCATCATATTTAAATCACCGAAAAAAATAATTACCCACTCGCTCTCGAATTCCTCCTTTCCTTCCAACCGAAGTTTCACTTTTGCTGATTGCAATTCGCCACAATCTTCAACCATCTTTTTCGCTTCCAAACTCAGACGCACCAGTAATGTTCGCCGACTGGGTCGTTTTTTCTTTCGTGTGGCACGTTTCAGATTGGAAAAGTTCGGTCGATCTGGTTCATTTCGGTTTTTTCCGCCGATTGGTGACCCGCCCGGTGATGCGACAAAATCATAAACATTCGTCGGTTTCGGGCTTCCGGGACTAATAAGCACATCCCTCCTCGGCTTAGCTGCTTGCTCGACCAACGACCGATAAACATCGTCCAAATGGAAACGATTCCCTGTCTCCTTTTCCCTTCAACAGCAATTTGTGAAGTGTGCTTTAAATTTAGAATCTGTTCCATTTTGTTCCAAACATGTGATTTCTATACTTCTTGTTCTCACAAAAAACCAGTTTATCCACCCATCTTCCATTTCCGTTTATGTCACATACGAATCGTGTCAGCAGCTACACTTTACAAAACGCTTCTCCAATCAGAAAGCAAAAAATGTTACTAATCACGTCCCAAAATCGATTAATTAAGCACTTAAAAGGAGCACTACAAAGCATCGTGTTCTGTGAGTATTACTGAATGAGCAAATTTGTGCTGCTAATATAAAACGACCACAAAAATGAAATAAAACACTAAAAATAACGACAGTTTAGATGTAATTACTCTCTTTCACCTCATAGAGCGCAATGTGCGAGGTACTAAGAATTCTTTAGCTCATCCAACTCACCACTGAAAAGTTTCGCCTATTTAGATTAGACTGCATTTTCAGATTGTAATAGTGCTTTCAGATGCAAACGCGATAAACTGCGAAGCTCTTCATATTTCACGTGCGCTTTCGAGCGATTCCTCTTTTGTGTTACTACAGCTGCGCCGTTGCAGAGCCGACAAACATAGGCAAACGTCCTCTCTATCACACTGCTCCTTCGTCCCCCCCCCCCCTACCCCTCTCTCCGATTTCAGTTCTTCACTTTCCTTCCCTTGTAGGAGGTGCTGACAGCCGACATGCAGCTGTTTAAGGAAGCCAAAGTGGGGGCGAACAGCCGTTTCACGACGGCATACTGAATGCCGCTCTGCTTCACAAGCTGGCTGCGACTAGTGAGAAGGCGTTTAAGCGCTATAATTTTAACACATATTTGCAAAATTTTTCGACATTATGCCACAAAGTTGCAAGAATCTTCGACTGACGCCAATAAAAATGTGAAAGAAAGAGTGAAACAGAGAAGTAATAAATACAACTAGCGATATTTTTAACACAAATAATATTTCGCGCTTTGTCTCTTTTCATGTCTGGAAAAATCATCGAAAAACTGGTCGGCGAAACCTATTAACGAAGCTAAGATTACATTCACTGGCAGGCGGAAGCTGAGATGATAATCTGGATCGGAAAATGGAGAATGTTAATATCGCATAACGTCTGCAAAAACCCACCGAGCGGATTAAAAGTTTGACTTACGCAGGTGAGTTTTGCAGGGTGCTCGTTTGCAATGGCTCCACCAACAAACGCGCTGAACAGGGAATTGCGGACTGCGAAAGATGATTCGCATAACGTCTGCAAAAACCCACCGAGCGGATTAAAAGTTTGACTTACGCAGGTGAGTTTTGCAGGGTGCTCGTTTGCAATGGCTCCACCAACAAACGCGCTGAACAGGGAATTGCGGACTGCGAAAGATGATTTGTCTCGGGCCCCTTTTCCAGCGCAGAATTCTAAATAAAACTTAATATGCATACAATGTTAGAGAAACGGAAAAAAAAAACAAGAACAAAAAGCGGGCGTTGTACTGCTGTGGTGAAAGAAGCCCGTGTCAATGTGCTAAAAGTGGGGGATACAGTTGGGAGGGGAGGGGGGAAGGGGGGAGGAGGGTGAAAGAGAGGAAGAGAAGCAGAAAACACTGAAAGTCGAAGCTGAGATTCAGTCAAGTCACTGAGCCTGACTGGAAAGAAAATGCGCTATTAATGCCTCACAATGATGCTGCGCCATGGCTTTTAATGTCTTCAATGAATCCCACCAATAGAAAACTTTGCAGAAACAAAAGGACCGTCTCTGAGCGGTTGTACAAAGAATGGCACTTTATTGCCCTCCCCATATCTAAATCAAGTATGGCTGACTCTTCTAGAAACGTGGTAGGAATATTGTAGTGTTTACATGCTACGCAGGGAAGGTGCGCACCGCATGTGGGTGCGGCGAAGACATCTGAAGGATACTCAGACTACCGAACGGAGGAAGGGGGCGAGCTATGGATAAGGGTGTGATGAAAGCGTTTTTTAGAGTTCATGGAAATTATAAAATTTTATTAAAAAATATAAATCTTTTCGAACAATGTAAAACTTCAGCAGCACACAAATTTATATATTTTCTCATTTAAAAATCGTTTCAAAATGCGTGAGTTAGAGCAAAATATCGACTAAATTTTTTGGATTTTTTCCCCAGCTAAGCAAAATTGGGAAAAGAGCACAGTACTCCTCAGTAAGTCAGCGATTTGATCCTGAATAAGCCAAAAAAACAATACAGAACTAGGTCGCAACAAACCTTAAAGAAATCGTCCATTGTGGGCAGCGGCAAGCAACCTAAAACCCGATGAATTAATAGCCGCCAATAAAATAAGCAATTGCAGGGCGACACTCAAAACTGCGACCATTTATGCCCGAGAAGTTGATCTAACAATTGCCCAATTACTGGCGCAGCAAACGGGCCTTTCTGGTTACTGCCCCTGAGCCCGACCTGATAAAAGAACCAGCTACAGCACTCACAAGTCTAATCCAACAATCACACTATGTAGAGCAAAACAAACAGTAGTGCCACTTTCACCCCGGAACAAACTGCACTCATTTTAATTCGCAGAACAAAGCTAATCCATGAGCAGCTAAAAGTCCGCATTTTGATACTGATATAAGACTCTCAAAAATGGGGAGACAACACGTTTCCAATTTAAAAAAAAGCTCTGAGGAAAAAAATCGAAAATTAACTCACCCAGTGGCGTTCTTGACAAGAGAAGTGTAAGACTAGCAGATGAATGAACGCCCTGCAAAATTCCAAGCTAAACCATTCGACTTCGTTAATTTGAAAACATGTAATTAAAAGTAACTTTCACACGTTCAATATGGAAAAAAACGACCAGCAAATAGCTAGACCAATCTAGTGTGACGGCTGCAGACATAAATTACATGAGATATACCATCCGCCGCTATTCGTGTACCCCGCCTTTCCCTCCCCCTCCTAAGATGACATTAGGCACTAATACGATACAGTGTTTCCTTCAGATGGGCAGCGATATGCATGAACGCTTGTTGAGATCACTTTTAATAAACAATAATCGTTAGTCCTCCGATTCCGAAAGATGTGTCGAATGCCATGTGCTATGCGTGTACAAACATAACGAAAGATCTGTGAAACGCCACCAAAATGCAGCCCAGAAAAACGGTAGAGAACTGCCCATTTAACTACTGGCATCGTAAAAGCGACAATCAGCTTCGCATAAAAACCGAATAAGATCTTAACAGATACTGTAACAGATCATAACAGATATCATAACAGGGCATTTTAGAACACAGACTGTTAAACTTGCACCACGGTTTCTGTCGAATTTGAAGAGCAGAATCGGATTTATTCACATGGATAAAGCTACGTATCATATAAAAGTGAAAGCTTTTCAACCATACTGTTTGCTTTAGTAGGCAAATATCAATACGAATGCATCGGCAGGTGAAGCCTAAAAACGTCTATCGATTCGAAACTCATTTCACACATAAACGAAATTATACGATGCAAAAGATAATGTGTAGAGAGTAGAAATTTTCGCTTCAACCTGTTCAAATCGAATAAATAGCGGTCGCTCAAATGTACCTACATATGACTCTACGAAGTGATTTTAATGTCACCAAGGTCGAGCTGGTTTCAAACCTAAGCCATGAAAGGGCGTGAATAACGCGAATACCGCTCAACTGCATACTCAATACTGATGATTACGGCATCAGTACGCACAAAAACGAGCAAAACACTCCACGCGTAAAAACTGCAGCAACTTTTGCGAACTATCAGATTTTCCCTTTCTGGCAATGATGGGAAGTTTCGCCCAGACTTTCCACCAAATTTCTTTTGCATCGACCAGCGGTCTCAGAATTCGAATGCCTCAATGATCCATCCTACCGAAATGCGTCATCAGTTAAACGCAACATCATAACATAGGCCAATAAATTTTATCAGCAGCATAAATCGCTTACCAAAAACAGTGAAAGTGATTATATTAATGTTCACCTTTGATAATGATAATTTCACCTTTGATGATATTGAAACTTGAATATTACGGTGAATATTGATAAAGTGATGATACAATGATACAATGATACAAATACATGAAAAAACAGTGATGATAATATTCACCTTTGATCGGTGAATATTACGGCTTCATCGGAACGGTTTAAAAAAATTGAAACTTGAACAGTCACCCAAAAAATAAACACCGCAAGGGTTGGTTTTAAAAAACCTCATACACTGACACTCTTTATAGGTCCTAAAATGTAGAACGTAACTATAGGAGTTGGGAAATATGCAAATAACTTAGATACTGCTCATGGAAAAATTTCAGCGATGTGACTGCAAATAAAAGCCTTTGAACTTGATGCTAAAAACCTTGTGGTAGGAATCGGTTCTCAAAAACAAACTCCGATGCAGCCTTAGAAAGTACACGAAGAACACTGTTTTGTAAACGCACTTTTTGCAGAGGTCTTTACCGTGTTACAGCACGCTTCCATCCGTTCCTAACTTTGCTTTACTTGTTTTCCTCGTTATTCTCTTCCACCGTTTCATTCGCTGGGTGGTGTATTCGCTTCTGCGCATTATGTCGCTTATACTACATGTTCCCTCCTTATGTATGCGAATAAAATCAATCAGTCAACCAATCAATAACAATGAACTAGGACTGTTTCTCATCAAAGTACTTCCAGCACTGCAGCATTATTCTATTGCAACATAAAGAAACGTTTTAGGATCGCATTTTCGCATCGCCTTAGTTGTTACACAGCTCACGGTGGATCGCATAAAACAAGGTGCAACGCAAGCATCACCACTATCTATTACCACCTTCTAATGAATTTTTGACGGTCTCATTATATGATCACTGCGTTCATTTCTAGTTGACGATAGATACAACCGCTTTAAGTATTAATCGCTCCCACGAAGTGGCGACCTTTAATATAACGGCAATATTTTCCACCACAAAAGACACCTAGCTTAACCTGCACAACCTCAGCGAATGGACTGTTTCTTTTGCTGCCATTAACAAATGCGATATATGAGTGAGAAAATGGAAATGATTTCCATGAGTCTCGTTTAACATGTTCTACAAATCGCAGTCGAATTCCAATGAAAAACTAATATACACCAGCTGGCAGCTAACCTCCCTTTTCCTTCCGCTCTTCTCAGCTGGTTCTTCGATGAACGACTAACAACGCAACTGAAGCATGCTTAAAGGTGCATACATAGATTGCTGAATGGCTCGCCTATAACGGCATTTACGAGGGTGATGAAAAGGTACGGGGAAGAAGCGGAAGAGACTAGAAGTTCGAAAGTACGAGGAAGAAAACATGGAGGTCACCAACATGTACAACCCTTCAATTCAGCTCTTATACGCATTACTGTTGCAGCTGCATTGTAGCCTGTGAGTAGTCCCACACAAGCAAAGTAGCGTCAACGGAAAGTGCTAGAAAAGGCCAGCATGACCAATTAGAGTGCCGTTCATCGAGTTGGGAACCGTTATGAAGAAACTGCTTTCACCAATTGTCTCAAACAATTTTTTTTTAAAACGCGTCTTCTCTTTTGATCTCATTTTTGCGTTATACGCAATTAAGTGCACTATGCTTGTTGCATTGTGCTAAGTAGAGGTAACTATGCACAACAAAATCTACGTCGCTGATGAAATAGATCAATTGGTTGATCGTACGCTTGAGAATATATAAAGCGCGGATTCATGCGCCGTCTGTCGATGAAACGTATTAAACTCCCTTATGAAACGTCCTCATACGATTTACATACGCATGAAAACGTTGCAAACGCAAATTTACATATGTTAATAAGACTCGGATCTGCTTAACGTTCAACTTAAATAGATTAAACTGAAGAAGATGATCATTCATGAAACATCAGCTTACTTACGAATTAGCTGCATCAAAAAAGTCGATGACCGTCTACGCGAATTACCGCAAGGCACCCACTAAAACCACTGAAGTTTAAAACTCCAAAGCTTTTTCATCTATAAAATTTTGAAGCATCTTTTATCGATAATTTAATGTGGAAGCTGCTCCTGCACCTGACCATTTGAATATAATCATGGCCAAAAAAGCTCTTAAACATTTTTAGACGCATATCAACTACCGTATCCAATTAAATGTAACAAAAAGAAAACGATAGCGCGCTGAAATATATCACCTTTCTGGCGTAGCAACTGCACTGCACTATTCCCCTAAGACGGCATTATCGTTAGCACTGCGTTTGCCAATTCCATCCTAACATGAACACTGTGTTGCATCGCGACACACGATATTACGCTGCAGAAGTGCAAATAATTCTTAATAAGTTGAAACGACTGGTGCAAAGTCGAGCAATTAGTATGTGACAACAAGCGATAAGTTACAGAGCAAACAATAAAGATTCCTACCTTGCCAAACACTAGCCATGAGCTTAATTGATGCCTCTACCTTTGTCTAGGAAATAGTAGCAAATCGCAACCCCAGAAGAATTTGCAATGGGTTTCGGAGAAAACACTGTAAAAAGATAAGAAGAGAAGCAAGACCATAGAAATCGAAGAAAAAAGATAAGCTCATAAAAACTGATGCTGGCAAGAATTGAGATCTAGCGGTAGGAGCGGTAAACTCAGTATGGCAAAGTGAGTGAGTCAAAGCGTAACTAATGAGTCCAGTATTCGTGTAGATAGTCGATATAATAGTGCTACAGTTGCCCATACAGACTTCCACACAACAGTGATTAATACTAAACAAATGGAAGACAGAGGTTTCTCCTGACAATTTTTCTTTGAATACTAGCGCTTCCTTGTTGCGCCATTCATATTGAATTCTGCAGTCCCGCTGAAAACACCTGTCCTGAAAGATACTTGTCGTAAATGGCAACCCCCTCTCCCACTCATCGATCAGAGAGTGTAACGAGGGGAGGGGAAAGGCGGGTAGGGGGCAGCGGGATGAGGAAGCACAACCGTCAACTTGCGCTAGACAGGTCGCGTAAAATATTTTTAGTGCTGCAAAAAAGCTCTGTAACATCCTTGTGCTGAGATGCTCAGAAAGGCTAGTTCGTTGCGAAAAACATTAATTCAGAGAGGAGATAAAGACCTTGCTCTTGTAATTTACAGAAAGTTTGTTTAAATGATATACGAGCTTCATTTTTCACAACATTCCACGTTGACCTACTATAAAGACGGATGCATACGGAGCTTCCATTCAAACTAATAAGATGTACGTGCTGTTCCCTGTACATCCGCTTCCTGCACGCACTAGCTCAGCAGCACTCTGCAAGATGGACGATCGTGTTTAAGCATACGACAAAAACATTGGTCCCGTAAATGATCTACTTCAGTATTCTACAAAATATGGCACTAGAAGAAAAGAACACCAAAATTACTATGCAAAATGGCAACAATTAGAAATGCATAAAATCACGTGTTAAGCGAGAGAAAAGAAGACAATGAGATCAGCCCGGGTAAATAACGAGCTGGGGAATTAAGAGATGAATGCAAGGATTTTAAAACTAGATGAGACATTTCTCAGACGGTATAGCAATGTTGAGAGTGTGAGAGGGCAATAGGTTTTACCAGGGTAGTGGCGTACCATCCCCAAACTATGCACATACTATAAATTGTTGGCAGGGAACACTGTTCCTTTCAATTAGGTAAAACCCACCGACTGGCTGCTCGATTCTCCATCCTCTTCATCGCTAAACAACACCTCATCGGCCATCTGTGTGCAGCAACACTTCTTGAAAACCAATTTGCCGAGTTGTTATTAACGTCTGAAAAGATTAAGCTGCAGCGATATGAAGAACTCATTTGATGTCACGAAAATAAAAGCTTTCAGCTTGCGTATAATACACCTACTGTTGGGGTACATCAACAACAGCAGCTAGACGAACGAATTCATTCACAACAAAAATTCACAGCAAAAAACATACTACCCTCAAAAAGAAACCATTTGTCGATTTAAACGACTAGACTAGAAGTCGCTCGAGAGTAACTCACCTCTAATAATATTTCCGAAGAAAATAACAAGTTTTAAAATATTAGTGAAACGTTAAAGAAACAACGAATCAATGGGACCGAATGATCGGAGATCGCTGAGAGATGACAACTGTTACAAGCGCTGCGCTCGGCTCATGAGTAGTCGGCATAAGTAGCAAAATGATCCCGGCTGGCATTTCGCCGAACAACAAAATCCCCATTTCGACAGACCGCCAAGTACCTACTCAAATCGGAACATATTGCCGCTCGAAGGGAAAATTCGGAGCACGACCGAATTTCTTCTGACTCCTCAAACCCAATATGGAAACCCGAATTGAGGGAGATGCCGAATGTTCAACAAAATACAGAAATTTTCGGCGCTGCGTTCCCCACTTAACGCATTTTAAAAAGCGCTGCCTTCGCTCTACTAGCGGCTCCACGTCGAAAAGGTGCCGGAAATTACCCACAGATGACATAGAGAGTATAGGATAAGCGCATATCATTCTGTTTTATGTGATGTATTCCACCAAAAAAAAAAAAATTCTTTTAGCGTGCAGCGAAGATGGAAAAGAGAGAGAGGAGGGATCTGAATTTCTTTAACGAAATCCAGAATAGCGCAACCAAAATTTCGTATAATGAACTTCTTTAACTCAAGTATCACAAGTACTTGAGTTAAAGAAGTTATCGGCTTTCGAGCACAGTTATCGGCTTTCACCCAAAAGATACCCTTTGAAAAGCACAATTAATAATTTCCCACTGCTCTCATCCTTGCTGATAGTCAGTCATATTTGATCTGCTCACAAATTTCTTTTTTATAATTTCTAGCATCACCATTACATCTCATATCGCATTCTCCTTACATATTTATCGTTCAAGTTTTATTTTTTGCGCATTTATCAGCGTCTCGCTCTCAAACCACATATCTATGTTTATTGAGCATTCTGCAACCACCCACTTCAATAAACCAATCAAACAAACTACATTACCGCTTTAAAACTGTCGATTATATCAATTATATCAATTATATCAATTACATCAACGCCAAATCTCTAGGCGGCGACCTAATGCCGAATATCAAACTGCGAGTCTGATGGAACACCGAAATTTCGGACGCTCGGCATGAGGCCGCTGAACTGAATTGGATTTTCGGGGGATATCCACTGTCAAGGCTAATCATAAATTTCAACAATGACAAAACAGCAGATCAACCCACCCCAGTGAAAAGAGGGTGAATCGGTGTTTTGAGGCACTGCCAACTTAACTAACATATTAGACTTCCCTCATCCCCCCCCCCCCCCCCCCCCCCAGGCTCTCACGAAACGTCCTCTCCCCACAACTGAGCGTGCTTCTTTATGCATTCTACCTCCCCCCCCCCCCCCCCCCCCCCATGCAAGGGTCCAATACGCGAGCAAAAAATTTTCTAGCATGATCAAGGGACATAGAAACAACACATTCCCTCCTTAGAATGCTTACGAATGATAGGTGCATAAAACTCGAATCTTCCTGCCCCACAAATGGATCGACGTCGCCGCCTCCTGACCTGCACCATGCAAACAAATATGGGGATCGCATCTCTCGTTACCATTCGAAGTATGAAAGTCACAACGACCACCTCCACCATCCTTGTCTCAGGTTCAAATTCATCGAAACGCGCGAAAAACTCGAGCGACGATCATTCGCCAATGCAACAATGTTGGAACGCCGCCAAGAAACGAGCCACAACAATTTGTTTGGTGCTCCTGTTTATATCTGTGTGCGTACGTACATTTACGTACCGGAAGCAAGCGTGGAGATCAGCAGCGAGTGCTCACAGATGTAAAACCATAGATTAAAGCGCGCATGATGTGAACTCTACAAGGTTAATTTGCAAGGGCCGAACGGTGCAAGCCTCATTTGCATTGCTCGTTCGTGAGCTATGACAGCGGGACGACTTCGCCAACATAACTCTGTCTGAAAAATGATCCCACATTATCACTGCGCATACATCTTTACTACACTAATCCAGTTCAAAGGCTGGCTAGCGTAAAATCCATTACACATAATCACCTAAAAGGATTAAACAGCCGTCTAAAGTAATACAGAAAATTCGGCTAAATAAGGGTTCCCAACAGACAGACTCTACCTTTTAACCGAGTCACAGTTAGGAAAAGAAGAACCACTACGACACGCTGCCACACGGCGCGACCCACAGATGTTGCGTAAAGACACAACACTTAATTTGCCAAGCGGCCGTTAACCTCGTTTGCCCCTTCCATTTTCTCCTAGAGTCACTTCATACAACGACTTTGAATTGTTGCTTGCAGCTTGGCTTGCCGATAAATTTTAATTTTCGCGAGCTGTTTCTTGTGTAAACAAGAAGAAATGTGAGCAAAAGTCATTAGCTTGATAACTGGAGTTTATACACTGTTAAGTGTAATGAGACGCATTCCTAGCTAACATGCTGCGATTCGGTGCGATCCTCAAAATCAATTATGCAAGCATAGTTGGTCACATGTCGAATTACTTTCGAAGGGCTGCTAACACTTCTGCGTGTTTCATTTTACACTGTTAAATGTCTTCGAACCAACACAACACGCACTTCCTCCAAATTCATCGGTCGCGCTAACGTTATGCGTAAACTCATTGAGCAAAATGGAAATAACAATACTTTATGCAGATGACTCATTCGACCATACAAATCCCCCACTACAATTTCTCTTTTTTGGGTTGTGAATTATCCAAACAAAATTTTCATATGCAAAATCAGGCATTTATTTTAAAGTATTCATAAGCAGTGATGCCATCATACCAAAAAGTGTAATACTCTTCGTAATGTACTTGTACTTATACCAAGTATAGTACAGTATCGAAACAAATTTAGAATTGTAAGTACAGTATGAGTACAGTGCAGTGTGATTTTCCGAGGGGTGGTACGAGTAGAGTATGGTACCGATTTTTTGGAAAAAAAGTACACATACATCGTACCATTTTTTGACTGTACTTGTACTTAAAATGTACTCCACTTGCGGGAGATGCAGATTAGCGTTATCGCACTCCCACGTTTTAGATTTCACCGTTGGTTCCCCGACGCGCCTCGACAATTGACTGATGTGGACGAATTATTCATTTGAGAAATTGAGATCGAACTTTTCTACTTTAGATATTCAACAATGTCAATAGGGGCGAAGAATAGTCCCCATTCGCAAGTTTTTTTATAGTTCTTTAATTTATGTATAAAGAGATTTTCTAGTTCCTTATATTAGGTTCGCGGCGTCCGTTTGTTTTGCTATCTCTTTGACTCAGCCATTGCAAACAGCCAGTAAAGCGGAATGCGCCATTGACAACGCTAGAAGAGTCGTGGAGATGTCGGATCAGGGAGCGCAAGATAGCGCCGAAAAAAATGGTGCATGACGGTTCTCTAAAAGCTGATGGCCCTACCGAATGTCTCTCTAAGCTTGTTTCTCACCCACGAGTTTCGCGAGTATACAGCCGTGCTGAATCCGCGGTTCGACCTGCCCTCGCTTTTGGACAGGCCATTGCAAGTGATCAAGGAGAAGATTGTGCGGGAAGTGGAAGGATCTGTTGGAGAATCGGTCACTTTTGACATTTGGAGCGGAAAGTATATCAATGATTCGTTCATTGCTGCAACGATCCATTACGTAAGAGACGGGTCTCTCAAAAATGCGTTTTTGGGTTTGAAGAGATTGGACGGACGTCACGATGCGCAGGCGATTAAACGAGGCTACCTTAAAATCCTGAACAGCGTTGGCATCAACGAATCCTGAATATACAGGATGGTAACTGGCTCAGGCGCAAACATATCGTGCGTTTTTAAAAATGAGTACGAGGTGCTGTTGCACGGTGAAACAGGAAATGCAGGCTGCGAAGAGGCAACAGCAGCGAGCATCTCAAGCGACGAAGATGACAATGCTTCTGCCTGCTCCGACGGTGACCTGTTTGATTCCGGCGAGGACGAAATTGACGATTTCGAAGAGGCAGACAGAAAAATTGGGCCCGATATGCGATTTCCGAAAAGATTGAGTTGCACGGCTCACACGCTGCAGCTCGCGCTGGCAGGCGGTTTGAAGGCGTCCGGATGCCATGCAGAGGTCGATGCACTGATGAGGGTGGTTCGAAGGTTCAGGAAAACACAGCTAGCGGCTGAACGGCTCCATGCAAGGTTCGGGTTGAATTTAATAATGCCCTGAGTACCCGCTGGAGCTCCCTCTGCTACGCCATGGAGCGCTGTCTTC